>VDFB02000363.1:93875775-93902823 GCA_007258455.2 Sequoia sempervirens
CAACCCTCAACCCTTAAACCCTAATACCCTAAACCATCAACCCTATAGTTCCTCCACCCTAATCCCTCAACCCTATACCCTCAACCCCTATACCCTCTACCCTACACCCTACATCCTAAAACCTAAACCCTTTAACCCTAAACCCTTAAACCTTCTACCCTATACCCTCAACCCAATACCCTCTACCCTCAACCCTAATCCATCAACCCTCAACCCTTAAACCCTAATACCCTAAACCATCAACCCTATAGTTCCTCCACCCTAATCCCTCAACCCTATACCCTCAACCCCTATCCCTTTCTCCCTATCTATACATCTCACCTCTCTCTCCCTCCCTCTCTCCTACCTTCTATAGGGCCTCAACCCTATACCCTCAATTCTCAACCCTCTACCTTGTACATGGATCCTCAACCCTCATATATCTTTGTCACACCCTCCTCTTCTCTCTTTTTCTCTATCCCAGTTCTCCCTCCATATCTCTATCCATCCATCCCTCCCTCTCTACCTTAATCCATCAACCCTAAATCCTCAACCCTTAATTCCTTAAACACTCAACCCTAAACCCTAAACCCTAAACCCTCAACCCTTAAACCCTAAACCCTTAAACCATCTACCCTCTACCCTCAACCCAATACCCTCTACCCTTAACCCTAATCCCTAGACCCTTAAACCCTTAAAACCCACCTCTATAGTAAACCTCTTCCCATAAATCCCTCAAGCCCTTGACCTCTTAATCCCTCAACCCTCAACCCCTCAACCCTTAAACCCTAATCCATCAACCCCTATACCCCTCTACCCTATACATTGAACTTCAACCCTAATCCCCCAACCCTATACCCCTCAATCCCCCACCCTCAATCCTAAACCCAAAACCCCAACCCCAAAACCATAAACCCTAAAACCCCTCTACCCTCAACCTCACCCCCACCCCTCAACCCCTTTAAACCCTAATCCCTCAACCCCTATACCCTCTACCCTATACATTGGACTCTCAACCCTAATCCCCCAACCTTATACCCTCAATCCTCTACCCTCAACCCCCAACCCTTAAACCCTCTGCCCTCTACTCTATAAACCATTAAACATTCAACCCTAAACCCTAAACCCTAAACCCTTAAACCCTAAACCATCTACCCTCTACCCTCAATCCTCTACCCTCTACCCTATACCCTAATCCCTCAACCCTTAAACCCTTAAACCCACTTAGTAAACTCTCTACCCTAATCCCTCAACCCTCAACCCTCAACCCTTAAACCCTAATCCCCCAACCCTATACCCTCAATCCTCTACCCTCAACCTTAAACCCTCAACCCTTAAACCATCTACCCTCTACCCTATACATTAAACCATCAACCCTTAATTATCAACCCTGAACCCTTAATCCCTCAATCCTCAACCCTCAAACCCTTAACCCCGATACCCTCTACCATATACATTGGACTCTCATCCCTAATCCTTCAACCATATGTACACTCAACCCTATACCCTCAACCAAATACCCTAATCCCTCATCCCTACAGGTCATCAATCCTTTACCCTCTATTCTCAACCCCTATACATTGGATCCTCAACCCTCATATATCTATGTCCCTCCCTCATCTTCTCTCCTTCTCTCTATCTCATTTCTCCCTCCATCTCTCTATCCATCCATCCCTCCCTCTCTACCCTAATCCCTCAACCCTAAAACCTCAACCCTTAAACCCTTAAACACTCAACCCTAAACCCTAAACCCTCAACCCTCAACCCTTAAACCCTCAACCCTTAAACCCTTTACCCTATACCCTCTACCCTGAACCCAATACCCTCTACCCTAAACCCTAATCGCACAACCCTTAAACCCTTAAATCTAAGAAAACTCTCTACCCTAATCCTTAAACCCTCAACCCTTAAACCCTCAACCCTCTACCCTCTACCCTCAACCCTCAACCCTTAAATCGTAATACCTCAACCCTATACCCTCAATCCTCTACCCTCAACCTTAAATCCTCAACCCTCAACCCTCAATCCTTAAACCATAAACTACATATTAAACTCCTCTACCCTCTACCCTATACACAAACCTCAACCCTAACCCTTAATACCTCAATCCTCAATCCTTAAACTCCTAAACCTCAACCTATATACTCATCTACCATTTCATATTGGACCCTCAACCTAACTTTTCAACTATATACCTCAAACTCTATACCTCTAACCTTTCTAACAATTTCTCAACCTCAACCTCTCAACCTCAACCCTAAACTCCCTTTTTAACCCTAAACCCTTAAACCTTATACCCTATACCCTCAACCCAATACCCTCTACCCTCAACCCTAATCACTCAAACCCCAACCCTTAAACTCTAATACCCTAGAAACCATCAACCCTATAGGTCCTCCACCCTAATCCCTTAACCCTATACTCTCAACCCCTATTGCTTTCTCTCTATCTATACATCTCACCTCTCCCTCCCTCCCTCTCTCTAATTGTCTATCTACCCTCTCCCTCTTTCTATGTACCTCTTGTTCAATCAATCCCTACCACCCTCTCTCGCTCCCTCTATCTATCTCTCTCTATCTCCCTCCCACTCTCTCCCATTCCCTCTCTCTCCCTCTCTCTCGGGTCTCTCCCTCCCACCCCCTCTCTCTCGTAGGTCTCCCTCTGGCAGCCTACCTAGGTAACTCTTTCTCTCTCTCCTCTCTCTCTATCTATCCTCCCACCCTACCTAGATAAGCCCCTCTCACCCCCTCTATCTCTCCCTCTCTTAGGTCCTCCCTCCCACACCCTCTCCCTCTCTCGGGGTCTCTCCTCACTCCCTCTCTCTCCCACTCCCTCTCTCTTGCACTCCCTTCACCTATCTCTCAAGTCTCTCCCTCTCACCCCCCCTCACACTCTCAAGTCTCTCCCTTTGGCACCCTACCTACATAACTTTGGCTTTCTCTCCATATCTCTCTCTCTCCCTCCCTCTCTCTCTCTCTCTCTCTCTCTCCCACCCCCTCTCTCTCTCTCCCACCCTACCTAGCTAAGTCCCTCTCCTTCAACCCTTCTCTCCCACTCCCTCTCTCTTAAACTCTCACTTCCACCCCCTCTCCCTCTCTCTAGACTCTCTCTCTCTGACCCTCCCACCCTACCTAGAAAACTCTCTATCTCTCTCCCTCTCTTAAAATTCTCCCCCCTCTAAATACATACATAAATACATACATACAAGCATAATACATATGTACATACAATCCTACATACATACAAGCATACATGTACATGTGTAGATACAATCTTACATACATATAGGAATATATACAATATACATGTATGATACATACATGTACATACAAATATATAAACATACATTTAATAGAGTAGCATTTAACATAAAGCAAGACATAACGTGAGCATGTTATACTGCACTCGCATTATGTCTTGCTAGACATGTCCCTCACAAACACAAAAAACCATGTCAAAACTAAGATATAACGTGTGCACGTTATATCTTGCTTTGTGAGTCCCTAAGCCTTGGGCTTGGTATTTGCCTTGGAATACCAACCCAAAGGCTTGGAGGGCATTCCAACGACCAAAGATGTGTTTTTGCAAATTCTATAATATTTCACATAATTGGGTTCGTGCTCACCATCAGGATTGCACGTGGTTCAATGTCAAACAAATCAAACACCTCGGTAATGTTAGGTTCTCTCTTAGCTATCCAACAATGTAATTTTTTTCATTTTTTGACAATGTTAAGCCTTTTATCCATAGTTTCTTTTGTTTGTGTGTCTCTTTTTTGGCAAAAAGTAGTGTTTGGTGTTTTTTTCGTTATAAAATTAACTATTCATCGAAATTTCAAATAAATTACATTTTTAGAAACTAGTCTCCATTCTAATTTTTTAAAAAAAATAAATAAATTTAATTAGTTTCCAAAATTTGTAGGGGTAGCATGGCCAAAATTTTATTTTTTAGGAAGTGTCCACTTAGAAAATTAGTAAAAAATCAAATATTCATTAAAAAATTATCAGAAAAATCATGCATCAACTAAATACTATTAGCTAATTTCTCACTGTAGCGATTTTAAAAATACTAAAAAAAAATTTCACCGTGCTAGGGATGTACAAGAGTTGCTATGTTATGTTTTTCTGACAAAAACAACACCAATTTCTATATGTCCCTCTTTTGAACCCTTTAATCTCAACCATTTTCAAAATAAATTAGTAGCTTAGAAAGTAGACTCGGAGCACTTCTATCCTTGTTTTTGTTCCATCTCAAAGTTTTGAGCGCAACTATCCTCAATTTCATGTACAAGGTTAGTATTTCCTGATTTCAGAAAAAAAAGTGGCCACTTAAGCCCCCTTTTTGGGACCCATCTTTTTGCACTTACCCTATAACACTCTAAAATTTCAAGCTAGAGGTTAAGGTCGAATACACTTCTCTAAGCCATGGACTAGTAACTAAATGATTACATAAACTTCTTATGTCACTATTGGCTAGAATTGGTTTCAAGTTTATCACGACCCAATAAACTATGTACCACATATGAAGAAATTGATCATCAATAAAGTTATTAAAAGCAATGTCATGCATGAGTATGGTCATAGAGGTGCATTCAATAGTGTTAGAACCCTTATTGAATTATTTATGCACACACTATAAGTATTTAGATTTAGAGAGAACACATAAGAGACCACTTTTATAAGGGTTAAAATCCAACTTCTTATTTTTTTTCAACATAGACTGTATCATATAATATAATTCATATGTCTTAGTTCATAAGTTGGGTGCTTCTAAATATCAATGATTACATTTCATAATTAATTACATGAGTGAAAATCATGGGTACCATCATCGACCAATTAATAGATCCAATAACATTGTTCTTATGTAGGATGGTCATTACAAGAATGAGAAGCATTTATACATGATACTTATAAATAAGATAATCACAACACCTCAACATTCTTCATAATTTACAACTAGAAGGAGGATAGGGAGCATTTTATTATTCATCAGTCCACATGTTGTATGAGAACACAAATATAACTTCAGTTATCACAATTCTTACTAGTCTTTCCTATGAATTTAGAAGATCCTTGCGGTGACACTTCAAGAGTGGATATTTAGAACCAAACACTAAGAGAAAGAGGATTATACTTATCTTAAGAAAGGTGTTGAAATATTATTGGATTAGATGTTGATGTATGCTATCGACTCCTCTTTTTCCTTAGGTCCATGCCCATAGACCTTGATTCCCATTGACCTTGATACATCTTCACATTCATATACACCAAAATCCTTTGAGATGTTGGCCCATTCGAACTGAAAAGAATCATCGATTGATGGATATCGAGTGAGTAGGGACAAGCATATGCTTGGGTCCCAATGGATTGAGTAGTTGAGTAGCTAATTGTAATAAGCATGTCTGAGAATTTGGTCAACTCCACACTATTGTTCTAGTCGATTCTTCCTTTATCCTCTCCATCTCATTATCCTTTCCATCCTTGCATGATTTTCCCTTTCTCTATGTTCCAAAATGCCTCTATTCTCTATACTTCACAATATATATATAGCTTATTTAAAAATCTCCTAGTGGCTCAGGCAGGGGTGATATGGGCAATGGTTGTCAAATATGGTTTCACACTTGCCAATTACTTTTGCTCAAAATTTTCTAAAGCCTTTTCAACAAATCATTTTTGGGCACTTTCTACAACCCTTCCAGCACAGTTCACGAGACCACATTTTTCCTCTCCATTCTCTCTCCCTCACAAGCTTTCATCCTTGCCTTTGAATTTCTCCTTTCTATGTACCATTCCCCACACGATTCTTCTTCCTTGAGAATTTTATGCCAGTATTCTCTAAGAAAATCCTTTGTTACTCTCTACTCTTTTCCTCCCGAGTGTTAATTTTAGTAGCTTGGACAAGTGTCTCCATTCCCAAGAAATGTTTAATTAATTATTTAATTTTTTCTGGAGACTTCGAGAAAGGAGTTAGTTGTCTAGATAATTATGTAATTAATTAATTGATTCTTCTAGAGACTTCTAGAATCTAGTTAATTAGGGTTGTTAGAGTCTATTTAATCTTAGCCATTAATTGAGATTAAATCATGGCCATTGGTTTTCCAATGAGAGAAGTATAAAAGGGGATCAATGGGAATTTGGAGAACACACACACACACACTTGAGAAAGACTTGCAATGATAGCAAGTAGACTTGTAGTGAGAGAAAATAATTTTGCAGTGATAGCAAGGGCACAGTGATAGCGTTGGGGATAGCAGCAGTGGCATTTCAACAGGAGAAATTGAGGGAAGAATTTCCAAAGATGAATATTGCTCGAGCTCTGCCAGTAAGAGGCAAGTAGTTTATGTATCTCTTAATTTGTTGAAGTTTAATAAAATTCCTCATCTGCAGTACTGGTTTTCACTTCAGGGTTTTTCCAAGGACAATTTGTCCAAAAATATTGAGTTCATTATTTTGCATGTTTTCTTCTCTGTTCCTGTGAGTTTATTTGTGAAGTTGCAGTTGTGTTATTTTTCAATATTTGTTGTGAATTAATTTTTGGAAGTCAAATAATCTATATTAGATAGGAGATTAATAATCGGTAACTGCAATAGAATTTTCACATGGTATTTGAGTTGATCTGAGGGCAGACAAGGCTCAACATAGGAAGGAAAAATAGAGGGTTTATAAAACCCAATGCTACCTCTTCAGAATTATTATTATTATTATTATTATCTTTTGAGATGGCCTCAACAGGTTTAAGAGATTGGGATAGATTGGATGGAGCCTCAAATTTTGGTGTCTGCAAAGCCAAAATATATTTATTTCTAGAAGAGAATGGTATCAAGGAATATGTGATCAGTGTTGTAGTTGTACCTACATATCCAACACAACTCTTAGCATATACGAAGGAAGATGCCAAGGTGAGGAGGTTGATCCTTGATGGTGTCAAGGACCATATTGTTCCACATGTCGCAGAGTTAGATACATCGAAGAAGATGTGGGATGCTACTATGAATCTGTACCAGAATGCTACCACTAACCGGAAGCTGATTCTCAGAGAAAAGATGAGGAATACCCGAATGAACAAGGGAGAAGACGTTACAAGTTACCTCACCAAACTTAGACTTGTCAAGGATGAGTTGGAGGCTGTTGGAGATAAACCAGATGATGACAAGCTAGTGCGGATAGCCCTAAATGGGTTTACTAAGCAATGGGACATCTTTGTTCAAGTTATTAATGGTCGAGACACCTTACCGAGTTGGGATCGACTATCGACTGAATTCACTAAGGAGGAGCTTAGAATTAGTCTTGTTAGTGGAACCAAGAGTAAGAGTCAAAAAAGTGAGGCAAAATAGGAAAACGTTGCCCTAGCAGGAAAAGGGAAAGCAAAGAAGGGGTCAAGAAAAGGATCAAATCCACAAAGTGAGAAGAAAGACTTGTCTAAAGTCAAGTGCTATGGCTATCACAAGTTTTTCCACTATGTCAATGATTGACTGCAAAGGAAGAAGAACGAAAAGAAAGGCAAGAAGTAGACAATAGCTTCAACAAGTGCAAATGAGCTCTCTAGCTGAATGGAGGATGAGTTTGCACTCATAGCTTGTATGGTTAGCTCACCTCATAGGGTGTCTGGTATATAGACAGTGGGGCATCATTTCATATGATGAGAGTTAGAGAGTAATTCTCCAATTATAAGTAGGAGGACATCATAATCCATATTTCTATGGGGAACAAGTCGAAGCTCAATCTAGCTGGGAAAGGGACTGTTCTATTTTAGAGGGAGAATGGCAAGTTGATTCCCATTCATGATGTGTTGCATGTGCTAGGCTTGGGTATGAATTTGATTTCCATATCCGTCCTTCAGGATAAAGGTTACAATGTACTCTTTAAAGGGGTGAATGTGTTAATCAAGCATAAAGATTGGAAATCACCCATAGCTATTGGAGTTAGGAGTGGTTGGCTTTACAGGTTACAGTTTGATACTCATAAGGCATTGATAGGAAGCAATAATTCTAGAGATCAAGGAGATTTATGGCATAGGAGGATGGGCCATATACATTATGGAGCACTTAAATTTCTTTGTAAGTCAGTGACAGGTGTTCCAGAGGTGAGCACAGAGCATGATGATGTATGTAAGGGATGTGTATTGGGGAAGTTTGCGAAAGAAGATTTTCCAAGGAGTGACACCAGATCCAAGAGTGTTCTTGATCTAGTACATTCAGATATATGCGGACCAATGTCGATAAAGTATCTTAGAGGATACAAGTACTTTGTTACTTTTATTGATGATTTCTCCAGGAAGACCTGGATATACTTCTTGAAGACCAAGGATGAGGTTTTCAGTCGCTTCCAAGAGTTCAAAGCTCTTGTGGAGAATTTGACAGGCAGGAAGATAAAGGTTCTTCAGTCAGACAATGAAGGCGAGTACAAAGGGAAAGAGTTCCAAGAGTTCTATACCAAGGAGGGAATCAAGAGAGAGTGGATTGTTCCTTACAACCTACAACAGAATGGGGTTGCTAAGAGGAAGAATTGGTCTATATCGGAGGCAGCAAGGGCTATGTTGTATGACCAGGATATGCCACTTTACTTATGGGAAGAGGCATGCAATACAATAGTATACATTAAAAACTATTGGATCTCATTTGTGTTTATGGTTTGTCCTTGATGACAAAATCACTTTCAGTTGGTTCTCTTTGATGATCAGTCTCAATTTGGATACTTATGCTTTATTATGGCACTTCTTTGATGACATTGGCATTGGTTTACATTCAGATGGCTTCAGTTGGTTTTGATATTCTGCACTTATTCATGGACAACCTTATGTGTCTTCACAGTTGATTTAGTTTGTTGTGTATTGATGCCTCGAGTTCCATGTGCAGATACGTGGCATTCACTGGATTACATTTTCAGGTGTTTGTGTGGTTCAGTTCAAGCTTACTTGCTTCATTGGAAAATTCAGTCATTGTCATATGTTAGCACTATCCAGATTCATTGGTATGACCTCCTTACATGAGTTATTTCACCTATGTGATGCATCTTATTGGTATATTCATAGTGCTTAAGCTTAACCCAGTATTCTTTTACTCAAAATTATTAAGCGCATTTGATACAGTGATCAATTCTTGATTGGTGCTATAACATGTATCACTTTGATCACTTATGTTTTGGTGGTTAGTTTGACTTAGTACTTTTTATAGCACATTTATAGTGCTATCAGGCTTTTATTTTAAAAGTACATTGCTATTGCACTTTATGCCAACATCATTCAAAGTATTTTTGGGCTCATTCCTTTGTGTTTTTATTGATGTATGGTACACACATTCCTTTTTTCTGTGGCAAATGATTTAATCCACGTGTATGTGAGTTGGCAGTGAAATATTTTATGATATTTAGTTTCTCTTGGTCAGCGACATGGTATGTTGCCATGTTGACTTGGATAGTTCACATGGCCTTGTTTTGGCACTCATTTAACGCATCATTGTGTTGGGAATACATGGATTCCAAAATGATTATGATATAATTTGTGGACTTCAAAGTTTATTGGTTTTGGCATAATATTCGATTATCTTGAGAAAGGGATGTTTTGGTCAAAGTTTTGTTTGTTCTTAGGGTTTAGAACCCTAGCCGCCACCATGAGAATGGTCTCCTCTCTTCTACGAATCTTTTCTCAGCCTTCTCTGTCACTCTTTGTAACTAAAATCTACTCAAAAGACATGATTGGCTCTTGGTTTACCGTTACACTTTGGCTAGAAGATCGACAGAAGTTAAAGGAATTCGTGGGAGCTGCATTTTGGCTGGTATTTATGTCTTTGAGTGCTGCACATACAGGTATCTTTATTTGGTGTTTTCTTTTTGCAAATGGCAGTCGTTGGGCATTATTTTATTGGAAATCTCTTAATGGCTGGAGGCATTTTTTTTCTTTGCATGGTCCATTTTATGCAAAAGATATTTTTGACTCACTCTTATCAATGATTATTGTGTTCATTTTTAATGGAACAGTTACATGGCAAAATACTCTTTGAGTTTCAGTTTTGGGCAGTCGTGGTTTTGAAATAATGGGTCAGTTTCAATTTGATTTCACTTCATTCGTTGAAGAGATTATTGCTTCTTCATGGGGGTTTTTAGATTTATGGTTTTCAGCTGGTGGGCAGTCATATTTTTTTTAAATCTAGCAGTTTCATTGTGATATGTTCTCATTCGTTTCAATTATGATGGTTTTCAGCTTATTGGTTTCTAAAAATAGTTTTCAAATGACTATTAAAGTTCTAGGTATTGTAAATGCTCTTGCAGATTTGAAAAGGATCTTTTATTCATTTTTGTTAGATTATTTGCAGCCCTCTGGATAGGCGTTACTCTTGATTTTTACCATCATCTATAGATTGTCATTATTCACTTCATATTCTAAAATTAGCAAGAGAGTTTTAGATTCTTGTGAAAAACGCAATTTTGAAGACTTTTTCATTACATACTAAAAATATTGTATAAAAAACCAGTACTGTAAACACTATGAAGATCTCTGGTTGTAATTCTGAGATTATCATTCCTTGGCTATATGAAAATGTATGGATAAACTCTGCAATAAAATTTGAATAACAAGAGGCAGAGACATTGTAAATTTCTTCTCTATATAGTATTTTAAGGATTCAATTATTGAATCCTTAGGGTATTCTGTAGACGAGAAAACAAAGAAATATGTGCTTAACTGAAAACAAAGAAATCCTCTGAGTTATTATTGTTGTTCAAAACATAATTTGAGGGGTTGGTACTCCTTGAGATAGATATCTCTAAATGAGGGGTTGGTGCTCCTTGAGTGGGTGCTAAAAAATCAGCCTATAAGGCATTGTGAACAGTTGATTAAAAGATTAAGCCTGGAAGGAATTTCGCGAGTGGTTTTTATACCCCAGGAGGGTTTTCCACTCGAAAAAATCTTGTGTCTCTTGTACTCCTATAATCTCACTGCTTTAATGAGTTGTTTACTGCTTTATTCATTGATTGCTTATTACATTTCTCAATTCTGGTTCTAAATGATTACATTCAACTTATGAATGCATTAATCATTTTAATATTGAGATAAAATATGAGCTATGGTTTATTTTTATGTAAATTGTTCAAATCTGTTTTGACACTGATTCACCCCCTCCTCTCAGTGTCATTTTCACTCCAACAATTGGTATCAGAGCGTAGGGTCCTCTGATAGGTTTTAATCACCTTGGATTGATCTTGGTCTTGGAGTTTGTTTTAATGGCACATTCTCAAGATGGTGCCTCTGTAACCAGAGCTTCGTTATTTGATGGAACAAATTATGTGTTCTGGAAAATCAGAATGGAAGCTTTTCTTGTTTCTTTTGATGTTGATGTTTGGAGCATTGTTTTAAATGAGTACAATGTACTAGCTTCTATTCCCACTGATGTTGTTGAAAAAAAGAGGTATGAAACAAATGCCAGAGCTAAGCATGCCAACTTGTGTGGGTTAACTAAAGATGTGTTCATTAAGTCATGCATTGCAAATCTGCTCATGAAATTTGGGAAAAACTTGAAACTATAGATCAAGGGAATGAGAAAGTCAAACTGTCAAAAATCATTACACTCAAACATTAGTTTGAGGAGATGAAAATGAAGGATGATGAAAAAGTGGCTAAATATTTCCTAAGAGTTGATGAAGTTGTCAATGCAATGAAAGGTCTAGGTCAAGAGGTTAATGAATTTGATGTGGTCACAAAGGTTGTTAGAACCTTACCGTCCAAATTTGAATCTAAGGTTTCAACCCTAGAAGAAAAGAAACACTTTGATAAGCTTACCTTAGACAACCTGCAAGGAATACTTATTGCCTATGAAATGAGAACTAGCAAAAACAATTCAACAGGAAAATAAATTGCCTTTAACACTGAAAAGAAAGAAAAAGTCAAAGTCAGTGAATCAGAGTTGTTTGATTCTAAAGAATCCCATTTTGTTAGAAGACTTAAAAAGGGATCATGAAAATATAAGGGAAAACTTCCCTTTAAATGTTTTAACTGTGGCAAAATACGTCACTTTGCTGCAAAGTGTCCCTATGATGATCAAATCTGTGACAATGAGACAACTTAAAAATAGCCTAAGAAGAAGGCCTTCAAACCTAAACGAAACTTCAATTTCAAAAAGAAGAAAAGTCTGTTTAGTAAAGATGAATCTGATATTGAGTCTGAAGATTCATCAGTTGAAGAAGATGAAACTTTGTTCATGGCTGAAATTACTTAGCAAAATGATTCAAACACCATTGATATTGAAGAAGGTGAAGTAGATCTTGAAAGTGAGCTGAAATGTGCTTTACAAGAGGTCAAAAAACTCAAAATACAAGTTCTTTCTCAAGAACATAAACCAGATCAAGAAGTGGTCTCTCTGAAAACTCAACTTGAAGAAGCTAAAAGAGTTGAAGACTGTCTTCGAGAGACTGTAAGCTGCAAAGATCAAGAAATTCAAAAACTGGAACAAGAAGTAGTTTGTCTTAGGAAGGAAATTGAAAAATATGAAAGCACTCTAAAACTGAATGAGATGCTCAGCAAGTAGAAGATGTATAAAGATAAAACTGGTGTTGGTTTTGAAAAGGGTGAATGCTCAATTGACAATTCAAAACAAAACCCCTCTTCTAAAGTCAAAGGTTCAGGTTCAAATCACTCAGAATTTGGAAAGGATCATGTTCAGTTTTTAAGAGGTAATAGACCTTCATACAAAGTCAATCCTTTCTTCTATGGTTATTGTTTTTTCTGCAACAAATTTGGCCATAAGGTGAGCACTTGCAGGCTTATGAATCCTAGAATACCCAAGTTTGGTCTTAGGCAACACTATGGTTTTGTTAAACAGATCAGATGTTTTAAATGCAATGCTTTGGGACATTCTGTCAAACAGTGTAGAATTGATCTGCAATCTAAACAACAGAAAATTAAAAAGGTTTGGAAACCTAAGACTGTCAACAACTTTGAGCAAACTATGTTGGTTCAAACTACTTTTCATTCCAAGAAAAAAGACTTATGGGTCATGGAAAGTGGATGTTCTAACCATATGACTGGCGACAAGGATAGGTTTATAAATCTTGAAGATTATGTAGGTGGATATGTTAAGTTTGGTGATAACTCTGGTATTCAAATTAAAGGTAGAGGTTCACTTCTTCTGAATGAAGACACTCCTAGCTATAATGTGTACTATGTGGAAGGTCTCAAACACAATCTTCTAAGTGTTAGTCAAATCTATGATAGTGGTTATCATGTTATTTTCACTTCGCAGGGATGTGAGATTAAGAACAAGCTTGGAAAGGCTGTTGCAGCTGGAAGGAGGACAAAAGGAAATGTGTACAATCTTCTCGACACATCAAACAATGACAATAATCAAGGTATGTGTTTAATGGGACAAATTGAAGAGAGTTGGTTATGGCATAAAAGATTAGGACACATAAACTTTGAAAATCTGGTTAGAATTAGTAAAAATCAGAATGTTAGAGGTCTACCAATTCTTAGCAAGCCAAAAAACTCTGTGTGCAAAGAATGTTTAAGTGGTAAACAAACTAAAATCAGCTTCAAGACAAAAGAACATTCTCCTTCAAAACCTTTACAGCTTGTGCATATTGATTTATGTGGACCAACCAGAACAAGGTCTATTAATGGTGAAAGGTACTTTATGCTGTTTGTGGATGATTATTCTAGAATGGTTTGGGTCACATTTCTTAAGCACAAATCAGAAGCTTTTGAAAGGTTTAAAATCTTTCGTAAATTGGTTGAGAAGGAATCTGATTTGAAACTTAAATGTCTGCGATCTGACAAAGGAGGTGAGTTCACCTCTCAAGAGTTTATTGATTACTGTGAACAGCACGACATTAAAAGACAATATGCTGCAACTAAAACACCTCAACAAAATGGGGTACTTGAACGTAAGAACATAAGTATAAAAGAAATGGCTAGAACAATGCTAGATGAAGCTAAGTTGCCCGATATGTACTGGAAAGAAGCTGTTCATACAACTGTATACATTTTGAATAGAGTGTAGCTTAGGGTGAAATTTAAACACACTCCTTATGAACTATGGTATGGAAAAACAACTTCTGTGAAGTATTTTAAATTTTTTGGAAGCAAGTGTTTTATCAAGAAAGATGATGATAATCTTGGGAGCTTTCAATCAAAGAGTGATGAGGGTATCTTTTTGGGATACTCAACTCACAGCAAAGCTTATAAATGTCTTAACAAAAGGCTTAATAAGATTGTTGAAGTTGTTAATGTAAAATTTGATGAAAGATCACATTTGAATGCCGAATCTTTGCAGGATAATGAGGAAGAAGAACTTGAACTTGAAATAATTTCAGAAGGAGTTGAAACAGCAAAGCCTAATACTGATTCAGCAAGCTCTAAAATTGAAGAAGCAAGTCCTGAAAAAGGTGCATCAAAAGTTCCTTTGAAGACTCTAGCCAAATATCACCCCAAAGTTCAGATAATTGGAGATAAAAATGTAGGAGTTCAAACTAGGAGAAAGGCTACTGAATCTAATGAAAAGGCTCAAATAGCTTTCTATTTAGTTACTCAGTTTGAGCCTAAATTTTTTAATGAAGCTCTCACAAATTCATGTTGGGTTAATGCTATGCAGGAAGAAATTGATCAGATTGAGAAAAATCAGACTTGGGAGTTAGTCCCAAGACCAGATGACAAGAATGTCGTTGGAGGCAAATAGATATACAGAAACAAGGTTGATGAAAATGGTAATGTTATTCACAACAAAGCAAGATTTGTCTGCAAAGGCTATGCTCAACAAGAAGGTATTGATTTTGGTGAAACCTTTGCACCTTTTGCTAGACTAGAATCTATCAAAATATTCTTGGCTTATTCTATTTACAAAAACTTTACTGTTTGTCAAATGGATGTCAAAACTGCTTTTTTGAATGGCTATTTAGATGAAGAGGTCTATGTTGAATAGCCTGAAGGATTTATATGCAAAGATAAGCCTAACCATGTTTACAAGTTGAAAAAGGCTTTGTATGGCTTAAAACAAGCACCTAGAGCTTGGTACTCTAGGCTGGACAGTCATTTAATTTCTAATGGCTTTGTTAGAGGTGTAGACAATATTCTTTATGTTAAAACTGGAGGTTCTGATATTTTGGTTGTTGAAATTTATGTTGATGACACTATCTTTGGTTGCAATAATGTTACTTTGAGTAAAAATTTCTCTCAGATAATGGAATCTGAGTTTGAAATGTCAATGTTAGGAGAATTAAATTTCTTTCTGGGTCTTCAAATCTCTCAATGTGAGAATGGAATATTTCTTTCTCAAACCAAATATGCGAGAGAGATGCTTAAGAAATTTAAAATGGATGAATGCCATCCTGTTAGCACTCCAATGGCTACTGCATGCAAACTTACTAAAACTGATGATTCTCTTGATTCAAATCAAACAGAATATAGATCAATGATTGACAGTCTGTTATATTTAACTGCCTCTAGACCTGACATTATGCAGGTAGTTTGCACGACTGCACATTTTTAGGCATCACCTAAAGAATCTCATGTTACTGCTGTTAAACGGATCTTTAAATACATTCAGGGCACTTTTGACTATGGTCTTTGGTATCCTAGAATCAATGATTTCTCTTTAATTGCATACACTGATGCTGACTGGGATGGTTGTCTGGATGATAGGAAAAGCACCAGTGGTGCTGCCTTCTTTCTTGGTTGTTTAGTGGCATGGCACAACAAGAAACAAGAATCTGTTTCTCTTTCCATTGCTGAAGCATAATACATTGCTGCCACTTCATGTTGTACTCAAGTACTGTGGATGAGTCAGACTCTTTCAGATATGGGTATTGATGTTTCTAAACCTGTTTCCATTCTTTGTGATAACACTAGTGCGATAAATATTTCAAAAAATCCTATTATGCACTTCTCGCACTAAACATATTGCTATCAAGTTTCACTTTCTTCGAGAAAAGGTTTTGGCTAATGAAGTCTGCTTACAGTTTGTTGGCTCACAAGATTAGGTGGCTGATGTTTTTACTAAGCCCTTAGCTGAAGAGTTATTTGAAAGGTTGAGACTTTGATTGGGAGTTATCTCTCAATCTTTACTTCTCTAATTTTACAAGCATTGGCTTAGGGGGAGCATGTTATATATTTTGATTCACTTACAACTCTCCTACAATCTTGGTTGTTGCACTGTTACTCTTTTTGCAGCTGTTTCTCATGGTTCTTGTTTGGCTTCTCAGTTGTGTTTCATGGCAATGCACATTCTTCTCTTCTATCCTTTGTCATTGAGGCAAAAAGGGGGAGAGTCATTTGTGTTTTGCCATCAAGGACAAAGGGGGAGTTTGTTGGATCTCATTTGTGTTTATGGTTTGTCCTTGATGACAAAATCACTTTCAGTTGGTTCTCTTTGATGATCAGTCTCAGTTTGGATCCTTATGCTTTATTATGACACTTCTTTGATGACATTGGCATTCATTTACATTCAGATGGCTTCAATTGGTTTTGATATTCTGCACTTATTCATGGACAACCTTATGTGTCTTCACAATTGATTCAGTTTGTTGTGTACTGATGCCTCAAGTTCCATGTGCAGACAGGTGGCATTCACTGGATTACACTTTCAGGTGTTTGTGTGGTTCAGTTCAAGCTTACTTGCTTCATTGGCAAATTCAGTCATTGTCATATGTTAGCACTATCCAGATTCATTGGTATGACCTCCTTACATGAGTTATTTCACCTATGTGATTCATCTTATTGGTATATTCATAGTGCTTAGGATTAATCCATTATGCTTTTACTCAGCATTATTAAGCACATTTGATATAGTGATCAATTCTTGATTGATGCTATAACATGTATCACTTTGATCACTTATGTTTTGGTGGTTAGTTTGACTTAGCACATTTTATAGCATGTTTATAGTGCTATCGGGCTTTTATTTTAAAAGTGCATTGCTGTTGCACTTTATGCCAACATCATTCAAAGTATTTTTGGGCTCATTCCTTTTTGTTTTTATCGATGTATGGTACACACATTCCTTTTTTCTGTGGCAAATGATTTAATCCACGTGTATGTGAGTTGGCAGTGAAAGATTTTATGATATTCAATTTCTCTTGGTCAGCGACATGGTATGTTGCCATTTTGACTTGGATAGTTCACATGGCCTTGTTTTGGCACTCATTTAACGCATCATTGTGTTGGGAATACATGGATTCCAAAATGATTATGATATAATTTGTGGACTTCAAAGTTTATTGGTTTTGGCATAATATTCGATTATCTTGAGAAAGGGATGTTTTGGTCGAAGTTTTGTTTGTTCTTAGGGTTTAGAACCCTAGCCGCCACCATGAGAATGGTCTCCTCTCTTCTACGAATCTGTTCTTAGCCTTCTCTATCACTCTTTGTAACTGAAATCTACTCAAAAGACATGATTGGCTCTTGGTTTACCGTTACACTTTGGCTAGAAGATCGACAGAAGTTAAAAGAATTTGTGGGAGCTACATTTTGGCTAGTATTTATGTCTTTAAGTGCTGCACATACATGTATCTTTATTTGGTGTTTTCTTTTTGCAAATGGCAATCCTTGGGCGTTATTTTATTGGAAATCTCTTAATGGCTAGAGGTGTTTTTATTCTTTGCATGATTTGTTTTATGCAAAAGATATTTTTGACTCACTCTTATCAATGATTATTGTGTTCATTTTTAATGGAACGGTTACATGGAAAAATACTCTTTGAGTTTCAGTTTTGGGTAGTCGTGGTTTTGAAATAATGGGTCAGTTTCAATTTGATTTCACTTCATTCGTTGAAGAGATTATTGCTTCTTCATGGGGGTTTTTAGATTTATGGTTTTCAGCTGGTGGGCAGTCATATTTTTTTTAAATCTAGCAGTTTCATTGTGATATGTTCTCATTCATTTCAATTATGATGGTTTTCAGCTTATTGGTTTCTAAAAATAGTTTTCAAATGACTATTAAAGTTCTAGGTATTGTAAATGCTCTTGCAGATTTGAAAAGGATCTTTTATTCATTTTTGTTAGATTATTTGCAGCCCTCTGGATAGGCGTTACTCTTGATTTTTACCATCATCTATAGATTGTCATTATTCACTTCATATTCTAAAATTAGCAAGAGAGTTTTAGATTCTTGTGAAAAACGCAATTTTGAAGACTTTTTCATTACATACTAAAAATATTGTATAAAAAACCAGTACTGTAAACACTATGAAGATCTCTGGTTGTAATTCTGAGATTATCATTCCTTGGCTATATGAAAATGTATGGATAAACTCTGCAATAAAATTTGAATAACAAGAGGAAGAGACATTGCAAATTTCTTCTCTATATAGTATTTGAAGGATTCAATTATTGAATCCTTAGGGTATTCTGTAGACGAGAAAACAAAGAAATATGTGCTTAACTGAAAACAAAGAAATCCTCTGAGTTATTATTGTTGTTCAAAACATAATTTGAGGGGTTGGTACTCCTTGAGATAGATATCTCTAAATGAGGGGTTGGTGCTCCTTGAGTGGGTGCTAAAAAATCAGCCTATAAGGCATTGTGAACAGTTGATTAAAAGATTAAGCCTGGAAGGCATTTCGCGAGTGGTTTTTATACCCCAGGAGGGTTTTCCACTCAGGAAAATCTCGTGTCTCTTGTACTCCTGTAATCTCACTACTTTACTGAGTTGTTTACTGCTTTGTTCATTGATTGCTTATTACATTTCTCAATTCTGGTTCTGAATGATTACATTCAACTTATGAATGCATTAATCATTTTAATATTGAGATAAAATTTGAGCTATGGTTTTTTTTTATGCAAATTGTTCAAATATTTTTTGACACTGATTCACCCCCCCTCTCAATGTCATGTTCACTCCAACAAAAACATGGTTCCACATAAGGTATTGGGAAAGATGACACCAAAGGAGGTGTTGTCAGGGAAGAAGCTAGATGTTAGCCACTTCAGGATATTTGGGAGTTTGGCATATTGCCACATTCCAGGGCCGACACGTTCCAAGTTAGATCATACTGCAGAGAGGGGGTACTTTGTTGATTATAGTGAAACCTCAAAGGCATATCAGATATTTATTCCAGGGGCCATGAGGATTATAGTTAGGCATGATGTCAAGTTCATGGAGGATAAGGCATTTAGGAGGTCCAGATATTTTCTAGTAGATGATCAGAGTGTGCAGCCAATAGAAGCTCCAAGGATCGTTCAACCGGATTAGGGGTAGTGAAGCTCAAGTACAATTACTAGTACAAGCACATGCTCAGGTGCTGAGAGTTCGCAGAGTCAGGAGCATTAGATGCAACAGATTTGAGAGATGCATCAGGAAGACATGGAGGTTGATACTTCATCCTCTATAGTTGGTAGCAGGAACCAATAGACACTTAGGGATACTCAAGAGTTTATGGGACCTCCTAGGATGAGTAGTAGATAGCAAAGACAACCAACCAAGTATAATGACTATATGGCATTAGTTAGTTAGTTGGTAGATAGTGAGCCTTCTAGCTATCAGGAGGCTGCACAACAACAGGTGTGGAAAGATGTGATGGTTGAGGAATATACGTCAATAGTGCAGAACAATGTGTGGGAAGTTGTTCCTAGACCAATAGATAGGGCAGTGGTTCGATCACGTTGGATCTATAAGATCAAGGATGGTGCAGATGGTAGCATCGAGAAATACAAGGCAAGGTTTGTGGCCAAGGGGTTCTCTCAGAAGGAGGGCATATACTATGAGGAGACATTCGCTCCAGTGGCCAGGTATACTTCTATACGATTTGTGATCTCACTTGCAACACAAATGGGATGGCAGATCCATCAGATGGATGCCAAGACAAAATTTCTTAATGGTGAATTGAAAGAGGAGGTATACATAGAACAACCAGAGGGATTTGTAGCACACATCAGTGAAACCCACATGTGCAGATTGAAGAGAGCTTTGTCCAGACTCAAGCAGGCTCCCAAGGCGTGGTATGAGCGCATTGATAGATACTTGTAGGGAATGGGCTTCATGAAGAGTGAAGTGGATGCTAACCTCTACTACTTGGTGGTTGGGGGTGAGGTTCTCATTCTTGTCCTATATTTTGACAACTTGTTTTCAATAGGTTCACTAGGGCTCATAGAGGAGTGCAAGAGGGACCTTGCAACAGAGTTCGACATGAAAGATTTGGGGCTTATGCACTACTTTCTAGGCATGGAAGTATGGAAGACAGATGGATAGATTTTCCTTGGACAAGGGAAATACTGTATCAAAATCTTTAGAAGGTTCAAGATGGAAGATTGCAGAGCCATGTCTACTCCTATGATCACAAATTAGAAGAAGGTAGACACATCCAGGGAGAATGATGTAGACCCCACCTTATACATGTAGTTGATTGGATCTCTCGTGTATTTGGTCAACACCAGATCAGATATATCCTTTGCAGTAAACTCTCTTAGTTCATGTTTGAGCCAAAGAGAGTGCATTGGACAACAACAAAGCATGTGTTGTGGTATTTTCATGGTACAATCGAGTATGGGATCATATATGCTCGAGGTGATGGTATCAGGTTTATAGGCTATACTGGTGCATATTGGGCAGGCAGTACAATGGACAAGAAAAACACTTCAGGGTGTTGCTTCAATTTAGGATCAGGAGTTGTCTCTTGGTATAACAAGAATTGGAAGTCCGTGGCTTTGAGTTATGCAGAGGCAGAATACATAGCGGCTAGCATGGCGACATGTGAGGCAATATGGCTTCGGAAGTTGTTGGTAGCCTTGTTTGATCAAAGGGTTGAGACTACGGTGATACATTGTGACAATCAAAGTTGCATCAAATTGTCTAAGAATTTGGTGTTTCATGATAGATCTAAGCATATAGATATCAGGTATCACTTCATCAGGGATTGTGTACAACGTGGGATTGTTCAGCTACAGTATATACCTATAGATCAACAAGTAGCAGACATTTTGACAAAGACATTGGGGAAGGCAAAATTGATCTTCTTTAGAGATAAGTTGGGTGTCATGCAGAATATCTTCCTCACTAAGAGGGAGTGTTAATTTTAGTAGCTTGGACATGTGTCTCCATTCCCAATAAATGTTTAATTAATTATTTATTTTTTTCTAGAGACTTCGAGAAAGGAGTTAGTTGTCTAGATAATTATGTAATTATATAATTGATTCCTCTAGAGACTTCTAGAATCCAGTTAGTTAGGGTTGTTAGAGTCTATTTAATCTTAGCCATTGATTGAGATTAAATCATGGCCATTGGTTTTCCAATGAGAAAAGTATAAAAGGGGATCAATGGGAATTTGGAGAACACACACACACATACTTGAGAAAGACTTGTAGTGATAGCAAGTAGATTTGCAATGAGAGAAAATAGTTTTGCAGTGATAGCAAGGGCGCAGTGATAGCGTTGGGGACAACAACAGTGGAATTTCAGCAGGAGAAATTGAGGGAAGAATTTTCGGAGAAGAATATTGCCGGAGCTCTACTAGTAAGAGGCAAGCATTTTATGTATCTCTTGATTTGCTGAAGTTTAATAAAATTCCTCATCTGCAGTACTAGTTTTCCCTTCGAGGTTTTTCCAGGGACAATTTGTCCAAAAATATTGTGTTCATTATTTTGCATGTTTTCTTCTCTATTCCTGTGAGTTTATTTGTGAAGTTGCAGTTGTGTTATTTTTCAATATTTGTTGTGAATTAATTTTCAGTAGTCAAATAATCTATATTAGATAGGAGATTAATAATCAGTAACTACAATAGAATTTTCACACTGAGCACTCTATATTCCCTCTCCACACATTTTTTCATTTGAAACCAAGGTTGAGTGCAAATAATGGGGTCATGATAGTTTAAAGTATGCCCCTTTTCCCCTTTTCCCACACCACCAACCATCTAGAAAGCTCTTGAACTAGGACACCATACCTGTTAATGGCACATGCGTCCCTCATTTGACCCACACCCCCTTCCTGCATGCTACACCATTCTTATTTAATTATGTAACTTGTCTCCTTCATTTATTCTATTTTCATTCCCTCCTTTCTTCTCTAACAACTATGTTGCTTCTCCCTCATGCTGCATTAAATTGAAATATCTTCTCCATTTATTTACTTCTTGACCACATGATGTTCGATGTCAAGGGGTTCTTTCTTGGGGATGTAACAAAAATATATTTAAATATTTCTTAAGAGAAAGAGATCAAATTTATATTTCAAATTTGTTGTAATTAACTCTACACGTGTGATGCATATCAATCATTTTATTTAAATAGAAACTTGTTCTCATGAAGATTGATTTATCCATTATTGAATTGAGATGAATTATAATATAAAGTCTTTACAAATGTGAATTTGTTCTCTTAAATATTTTCATTACAATTTGTTGATATTTATATTGTGTATTATAAAAGATACTAGGTTTATATCACTATAGTTTTATAAGAACCTTACTAACTATGATAGATTGATTTAAAAAACTAAATTCTTAATATGACAATATCTAATATGTTGAGGAAATAGACATATCATAATCAATTCTAATTCTTACATCTCAAATACCTAAAACACAATGAAAAACCCCATTACTTTAATATTCACTTAGGCATCACCATATAAGATAACAAATTATATTTTATAGTGTTTGACCTAAATTAGATAAGACTTTCATGTTTTGAAAAATAATTATAATGGAATTAGTAGTTTTTCTATCTTGCAAGTTATATGAGCTAACTAATTAAGGCTTGTCTTTAAATTCAAGATCTTAAGTGCTCAATTTAAAGTATTTGGTGCACAAGATAATGGGTAATGGTCAAAATATTCAAAAGGGCTGGCTTGAAAAAATAGGAAATTAAATTTGAATTAATAGGTCTAGGTCACAATGGATGGTCCAATCTAAAGAATATATGTGTTGGAGATTGAAGTGTGACCTGGTAGGTCACCAGTTATGGTACCCCGATTTTTGTATGACGACAAGTATCATTTTAAATTTTAGTTAATTATATACAAAAACTAACAAATAGGAGGCACCCCAATACTGAAGAACTCTAATTTCTCATAGGTTTTGTGTTTTGGGTTGATAAAGTGTATTCAGTTCCAGGCCCCATTTGAGAGTGTACTGCTTATTGTACATAGCAATCAAGTGATCATGATATTGCTATCAGGATTCAACTGTGTGTGGTTTTCGAGTCAAACTCATTGACTCACAGTTGAACCCTGATATCAATATCATAATTTGACACACCATGGAAAATACCTCCTACTTATCAATCAAGTGATCATCAGTATTTGTAATACCATTTGTATCTTACTGTTCTACTAATTATGAATGGTGCTACTGGATCCAGATTGTAACCCTGTAGTACAGGGCTACTGAAATTCTCTGGGGAGATACTCACTACTCCACACCTGTTGATATGTGGTCTGTTGGATGTATATTTGGTAGGTTGTTCCATTTTCAAATTTGAAAAACATTAATTTTTTTAAATAAACCCTTTCAGAACATCAATTTCCACAGTGCTCTATGACTTATAGATCAAAAATGGCCTTGAACTTTTGTAGCTGAATTGTCTCGAATGCAACCTCTCTTTATAGGAGATCATGAAATAAGCCAACTGATTCACATCTTCAAGTCTGTCTACTTTTCCTAACACAAAATTTAATATTGAGTTTTTAAACAGCAGGAAAAACACTAGTCTATGTTCTAGGCCTTGCTATTCTCATAAAATGCCTCTTATCTTAAAAAATAAAACCCATAAGCATATTTTTTCCTTTCTATGAAATAGGTATCTTGGGACACCTGATGAGGAGGTATGGCCAGGAGTGGCTAAGTTGAGGAACTAGCATCTGTAGCCGCAATGGAAGCTTCAAAATTTAAGTCTTCTTGTTCCAGACATGGAACCAAATGGTGCAGACCTACTGTCTGTAAGTATTATCAATCTGTTTTAATGTTTATACTTTCCACGCAGTTCAGTTTTATTGCTTTCATTATAAAGCTTGATTAGTAGACTAGGAAAAGTATTTTTCTTTTGCAGAAATTGTTGATTTATGATCAATCCAAGAGAATCTCAGCTAAAAGGGCAATGCAACATCCTTACTTTGATGACCTTGATAAGTCTCAATTCTGAGATTAGATTGCAGTATTTTAAATGTTTATATAAACAAAATTAACCTTTTTTGGAAATGCCCTACTAATTGAGTATGCATCTGTCTTTGACATTTCAATGATCCATTTAAGTCAGTGTGGTCAGCTTATAGCCAATCAGACTTGGTTCAAATATTAGGTGTTTAAAATTTCATGGGCATGGTTGCTAAGTACAATTACCAAAATTTTGTCGGTTTACAAGGATTGAGTGCTGTATTTCTTGTTGTGTGGCTTTAAGCTGACCAATAATTCAAGGTGGCATGGTGATTTATTTGGATGTATTACCCCTGATAATCAAGGAGGGTTGTTGAATATTAACATTTACCAAGCAAAGATATAAATGAATAACCTTGACTCGAACATTTTCTCTCTTTTTAATTGGCTGGCATATGTTGAATCTTCACAATTGATGTAAGTCAATATGGACTGTTTGCTCTTGTTGTTTTATGGCTGTTTCCGTTTTTTGGGGTCACATATTTATTTTGTTCCCAGCTTTGCTAAGCTGATTTTAGGGCATGATCTCATGTACTTATATATTTGTTTAAAGATTTTCTTGACTTATGGTCTTTTTAGAATGGTACTTACGATCTTAATTGTATAATAGTGTAAGGGAAATATGGTATTTACAAAAATTATCTGATTTAATTAAAAATTAAACAATCATCTTAGATATATGAGTTGGGACTGATCATCATGATATGATAAGTATATAAATTAGTATGGAAATTAAATAAATATAGTTAGTCGGAATTTAGATAAATGAATGTGATATCTAGGATGATTGGAATCAATTCGCCAAGGTGGTAGAAAACTAGAGTAAATTAGACCAACAATGATCTTACACATAAAATCTAATTTAGGCCAACAAAAGTGAACTGGTAGGAAGCGAGTGTTTCTCATAGGTTTGCCTCACCTTGATAGTGAATTATAACAAGGAAATTGGCAGTGCTTACAACCAATATTGGGGAATTTGCTGATTTGTAGGGACCATGTTCTCCATAGTCAGACCCTTAGGTGGGCCCACTCAATGACAATGAACCCAAATTGAAGACAATAGGCTAACTTACAATATTTTGAGGATGATGATGTGTTCTATGATTATGCTTTAATACTTTCATGTGAATGCTCTTCTAATGTTTCCTAGGCCCTTTCAAAATGAATGATTGGTTGTCTTTAAATACAACAACAAAGCACATAAATCAATGCAAATGTGTGTTAGGTTGGCTCACAATTTCTAGTAGGAAGAAGTTGCCAAGATTTAATTTGAATTTTGACTTTAAAAGTTCAAGGTTCACATTTGTAGTCTTAAAATAACTAAATTCAACTTTGCACTTGCAAATTGGATCCAAGATGGAGAATGGGATATCTAAGGATCACAATCAATTTTTGGGCATGTGTGGTGATGGGATTAAGGTAAGATAATTTTCGTGAGCTGAATTTGTGCAAGATTATGCCACTTGTAGACTTTTTATTGCATAAAAAATACTCTAATTAAAATAGGTCCAAAATATATGAGAAAATAGCATGATCATGCAATTTTCACCATTACATTTTGTCTCCCACTTTGATGTGCATGCAAACTACTCCAAGGAAGAATACTAAAGAAAAAAAAACTCAACATAGAAACTAAATATTTTTTGAACACTCAAAAGGACATTGATATACTCAAATGATATATATATGTATGTATGCATGTATGTATGTATGTATGTATGTATGCATATATGTGTGTGTGTATGTATATTTGGGCATGTGCAGGATCATGGTATGCCAAAAAGTGGCAATGGAGAAAAAATACGTGTTTCTACGACTCAAAAATGCGAAAATGGTGAGTTGACTTTTTGGGGCTCGGGTGACTACCGAGGTAGAGGAAAAACTTAGATTTAAGAATCGGATATCCGATCCAAATCGGATATGATTGACATATATATATACAAAAATTCGGGCGACCAAAACTCATTCACATTTGCATTCGGCTCAACCGCGGCGCACAGTGGAAAGCGCAAATCAGATATCCGATTTGAAATCCATCTCCAACAGGTAAAATTCTTGATTTTTTATTTGCTCTAATCAAAATTTCAATTAGATTTGTTTAATTTTAGTTGATTTTTTTCAAAATAGGGTTTTTTGGTAGATTTTTTATGAAAAAGTTGAGTTTAGCATGGATTTTGATGAAAATTGAGTGTTTGCAATGGATTTTTGATGAAAATTGAATGATTGCAATGGATTTCACTTAAAATAGTTCTTTTTTATGTATTTGGATTAAAAAAATTAAAGAGGTACATTAATTTTATTTAAAACTAGGGTTTTGTTGGATTTTAAAAGAAACACGGGGTATTCACATACTATTTTCATTTATAGTAATGCGATTTACAATTGAATTGGTTGTTTTATATTTAATCAGGCATTAGCATTAAATTGTTTTGAATCTTTTAGAAAATTTATGAGCTTCATGACCTTGTGTCACTTCACTAATACCCACTTGAGATGTAGTTGTAGACTTATGGCTTCCTATGTTGCAATCATAGCCAATGTTGAGCTTGATTCTTATAACTCTTTCACTCAACGTATAATGTCTACCCAATCCATCTTATATTCCATCCCTAGTCCTACATTACCCATGTCTTTTTTGTAACCTAACATTTATGTGGACTTGGCATATGTTATTTCTAAGGTCCCCAATGATAATCTAGAATAATTGGATAAAGACATACAATGAATTCAACAATTCTTAAGCATTGAACCTTTGGATGGAAAACAATCCCTCTGGATGGCGTGGAAGTTGATGGTGGGGAAAGGGATAGAGGTATTCACATTAGCTAGCCTAATATAGTAGATTCTAATATTCCTTCGGTAGCTAGTTTCATGAAAATTTTGACTAATGCTCAAAATCCTTTTGGAAAATAAGTTTCCTCTCCCACAATAATGCCTTCTATTCCCAACTTTACACCTTCAATCATAGCATCAATGATGGAATATAACAATGGTTTAAACTC
>VDFB02000363.1:93902923-94113242 GCA_007258455.2 Sequoia sempervirens
AAGAGAATCATTTTCAAAACAGATCATCATCGATTTTGGGGAGAAGAAAAAGAGATGAGATATAATTAAGATGGATACAAAGCAGCGGTTCATTATGGGGGCAGCGATGACTTTATGAAAACAATAATTTAAATTAAATATATGTTATGAAGAGGTGGATATCATTGTTGAAGAGCAGCAATCCGATTTTTCAATATTATGTTTGTAATTATGAAAAGACATGTCTTTACCAATAGCTGTGTCTATTTGAAGAGTTGCCTCTCTTCTTGGAGGCATCATACATATAAAAAGGAGATTGTAATTTGAGAGGGATAGTGGGAGGAGATGGAGGATAAGAACAAGATATATGCAGACATAAGGAGATCTGCATTCATATAGCAGCAGAACATTAATATGATATACTCAGATTTGGAGGGAGGAATATGGTAAATAAGAAGATGGCTCAATGAGAAACACATGAAGGCAAATGATAAAGCAATAACACGGGAAGTAAGCTAAGTATAAATATATATATATTGTACGATTATGCAATAATGATGCTTTCAGCAATTATTGAACCTTATAAGTAATTATGATGCCTTAATATAAGTATGGATAGTAGATCCTTATCTGTTTGATCTACACTAACGACATCTTGTGAGTGTTAAGAGCAGATTGAATTGGGGGAAAGAGAAGAAAGCAGATTGATCAACATAATGTAGCAATATAAGGAGATCAATCATGAGGGAATGGAAAAGGATAGAAAGATGAGAGAATTGGGATCCTCACTAGGTAGGCCACCTCACATGAGGCCAAGGAGGATGGTATATCCGTCCTTGGGCCTAGAGGGGCTAAGTCACTCACCCCATATAAATGGCATGTGCCACATGGGGCCACCTCATATGAATGGCATGCGCCACATGAGGCCAAGGAGGATGGTATATCCGTCCTTGGGTATAATTCTTATTAGGATAAAGTAATAATTGGGTTAACAAATTTACTATGGATTTTCTAAGTTATCATTGTAATTGATCTCTAACTTGTTGCAGGGATTAAATCAAGCCAAGGTATCTTCTAACTCCTTTATTGCTTGGGAAATTGATAATTTGGGATATAACTAGTATAATTCCTATTAGGGACGTTACAAACTTACAGTGGCAATGACTATTAACAGGGTTTAGGAGCAAATTCTGAACGTTCCTTATGAGATTAAACCACTATCTCAGTGGATATGCCAAATGATAACTCATTTTCATTTTCAAAGAGGGTCCTTGTTGTCCTATCCATTTTTGGAGGTTACCTTTTGATCCAGTGAAGAAGTTATCAGCAACAATCACCTCATTATTTCCAGCTTCCAATTTCCTACTCAATGAAATCCTGCTTATCTGTTGAA
Source organism: Sequoia sempervirens (assembly GCA_007258455.2). Classification (NCBI taxonomy): domain Eukaryota; kingdom Viridiplantae; phylum Streptophyta; class Pinopsida; order Cupressales; family Cupressaceae; genus Sequoia; species Sequoia sempervirens. Next base: position 93,904,296 of record VDFB02000363.1, read on the forward strand.
GTAAACTTTCTTGCAACAATTTACCTTCAGAAATTACTTCAAATTTTTGCTGAAGCTCTCCCTGAAGTTTCAGAGTTTCATCACTTTTCCATATGCTCTGTCAACGAATCTGTCATATGCATTAAACCACTTCTGCTTGTTGTGCTTTTGATTCATCTTTCTCATACCTACATAGCAGGTCTATTTACTGTCATGGCTCTTTTAACAATTTATTCTAACCATGCCTACCATACCAATATTCATGATTCTATTGTCCACTCATACACAGGAGTTTTAAAGAGAAGTTTGACAGTGGTACTTCCATCCTTCTTGTCTTCTAAACCTCTATCTTTCATGTCTTGAGCTTTATTCTTTTCTTGTCCCTTGTCATCTATCGTTCACCATGCAGCTCCTTTGTGTCCAAGATCACTGCCCTCATGTCCAACTGTAACTACTAACTAGAGCTTCTAAAGATTTTCTTAAGGGTAGCACTAACCTTTTCACCTCAGCAACACATATTAATATTGAATGGTAGAAATGATCCAATAGGGGAGCTTAACTGTCACTATGCTTTTAGTGCAAAAATGTGTTCATGTTAACCTCATAAAGGCCTCCCCGAAGCTATAGGAATAAAAGATCTGGAGTGGATTCATACCCAGCGCCAAGACTATGAACACACCCCTTTCAAATGCCTCTCCTGCCATGTTTATGGGTACCTCTCCAAAAACTGACCTAAAAAACCAGCTGCTCAAAATGCTGAAACCCAATGCTTTCCAACCCCTTGAATCAGAATACTAATACCTGCCCCTTTGAAATGTCCATAAGACTGAACTACAACAGCCTTATGATGGCTTGCATTAAGGTTTGGTCCCCACAGCCTAAAGTGAAAGGATCTCTCATCTAGACTGTCATACTTTCCACTTAGGCTCTTAGACTGTTCACCTGTGATAATAGAACATTGTCACTATGATGACTATCATTATAAACTGCCATGCACACTATCATTAACTTGATACACAGTCACTGGAATTTTCTTCTTTTGATGACTACAATAATTTGTTTACCATTGTGACAGACCTCTGTACATGTTCTTTGGACCTTTGAAAAGCTTTATTCACTCTAAATGAGCCTTGAATAACTTCTATAGGGTGCCATAGGCATCAGGCTTCCCACAGTGCTTCCTGCAGTATTGCCTTCATTTGGCAACAGGAATTAAGGCAACAAGAGCATTCGAATGCTCTTCAACACTCAGGTCAGAATATTCCTCTTCTATCAGTTTTTCTGAACCCAAGGATCTCTTGTGTGACTCTCATCAATCTTTGTCTCTCTGAGAAACTTTGAGTCCCACAAGCTGTTCACTCATCTTCTTCAAACTTCGACAAAGACTTCTAGTCTTATTTTCATCTTACAAACCTCATAAGAAAAATCTCCACAGGTATCTCTTCAGGAAAACACATAGCATCACACGGTAGCTATAAGGATTTATCATGAAAATGAAGATAAATCAAAAAGATGACAGACCTGTTCAATATTCTGGAAACCTCCACGTGCATGCCTCTGCATTATAGGAAGATAATGCTTTCTAGAGACCCTTCCCCTGAATCTTCTCATGCTGAAAATGTCAATACACATAAAACTATATTGTAACTGCACCAGCTTTTGAGACATGCTCACGATCTGGAAACTATCTTTCTGCATGCAATCGCCATGTATGCACTGCAACGTGCCCTGTTTCTTCTCCTTCATCCTGCATATGGTCTTCAAGGAGTAAAACCCTAATAAAACTTTTCCTTGAAAACCTTGACCTTTTCAAAAAACTTCATTCCTTGGATATCAAGTTTTCCTTTATTTTGACAAAATAAAACCTTTTGACCAAGTCGAGACATTTTGGAAACCTTAACAATTTTAAAACCTTTCTAAAAGATAAAACATGGCTTAAAGACCTTTAATAAACCAGGGGCACCTATTACAATTTTTACCTTGAGACTGAAAAAGAACACCCTATTGAAGCCCCTTTTTACCTTTTGGAAACATTTTACCCCCAATTAGGTTCTAATAAGCTATTTAGTGTGACTATTTAGACTATTGTCAAAATAGGCTAACAGGCATATCAAGGAAAAATAGCCAGGGTTCCAACTAGCCTTCAACTGCTTATGGCTAGCTTATGTAAAGTTTAACTTCTGCTCTTCTCCTTGTTATCTAATTATCCATCTTCAAACTCGTCCAACTATCACGGATGAGTCTTCAATTTAATATTTTTCCAGGCATTAACGATAACCTCTCTTCTTCCAATTGATTAATTTTGCATCCAGCAAAGTCAGATGTCAAATTGAAGAAGCCTCTGTAGAGAATATGATGTCATTCTACTTCCTAAATTGCAATCCCTCTTTAGTAAATTAAAAGAAGAGAAATGCATATCAAGTGGGTTTCAAGTGGCTGTCTTTTTTATCAGTTCATTCAAGTGGGTTTTGAAGAGGCTATCTTCATTGTCAGTGGAACTCAAAACAGAAACGCATATCAAGATATTTAAAGAACAACATCAAGCTAAATAGAGCAAGATTGAACAAACCAAAATGGAAATCTCAATACAAGCACAAATGAATTTTTGTCATACATTTAGACACCAAAGAAACCACAATATTGACCAATTAAAATTCTTTTTTTTTTTTACAGACTTGGACCATGTAAGCTAAGCAGGGGAGAGGTTGTAATATCCCATCGCTTCTCCAAGACAATCAAAGTATAGCATGCCAAATATAGATTATAAATAAATACAGATTGACCTACATAAGAGAGAGATGTGGATCTAAGAGGAGAATGATTCCTTGAATCAAGGGAATACAATGCAAAGGCAGAAATCTAATAATGCTTTAAGACAGCAATAAGAAATAATAAAAGCAGCAGCGATTAGATGCAAAGAAGGCCGGCGACCTCTAGGAAATAATAATTAATTAAATAGCAATAATTAATAACAAAGGAGGCAGCAATTAGAGTAGATATGTAATTATTCTTAACAAACAATGGTTAAGTCTAAACTAAAAGTCATGACCCATCGGGTGGTCATACCAGTTCAAAAAGGTGTGTCTTTTGAGAAGGAGACATAAGCATATAAAAAGGCAAATAGAAATGAAGAACCAGCACGGATCAGATTTGGAGAATTAATATATTCTAAGTTGCATATCAGGCACTCCTAGAGAGCCGATTGATCATTTATTCAGGCTGCATGATAATTAAGACATATTAGACACCCAGCCAAGACACTCGCATGATTTAAAGGACTAAATCAGACACAGCGGCTAAAGAGAGACACCATCTTGCTCCACATCCGCATGCATACAATCAGACAGAGAGATCAGAAATAGCATCTATATTGTGGTGTCCATTCTGCATTCTTAAAACAATTAAAATTTCAGATTATATATATATCAGAATTTATAGCAGATATTTGCTCATTCATATCAGCATATTGTTAATTATTACCAATATATATATATATATATATTGGTAATAATTAACAATATGCTGATATGAATGAGCAAATATCTGCTATAAATTCTGATATATATATATATATATATATAAAGTCTAATAATCAAGTTAAAGTGGCCGTGAAGGTTGCTCTTAAAGTCTATCATTTAAATTATTGGTCCTAGGCTTATTTGAATATCTTGATTTAGAAGACCAAAAGCAAAATTAAAGTAAATCTATAAGGGGACATTACAGAGGTCTGCTTCTAAGAAAATGACCACCTACTTGACATTCAATAAGAGTGCCCCCTGACTGCACTAAATCATCAACGATTACAACATGTCGATCAGTAGGATCCCCCTCCTTGATACGAACAAATCGTTGATCACCTTCACGAACCTTTGTGCAAACTACCTGTGAAATGAATTTTATGGATTGAAAACAGAATGCATTACTCTAAGGAACAAGTAAAGGAACCCTCATCAGGCAATAAATATCACTGTTCATGCTCAGAAACAGAAAAGGACGTACCATCGGATAACATTGTAGTAGCTTATTGAACCGTTTCCATGCACCATCATCTGGGAAAGCTATCATTATCTGACAAAATGTATAATGTATTTAATTAGTAAATCATCTGACAGTACGTATGATATTTTTATTGGTAAAAATTATGTCAGGTACCCATTCTCTGATTGTGTTAACACAAATATAAATCCATTCATTTAGGTTTTACTGTAGATATTTTCCATTTCAACATAAACAAAGTGGATGATATAAACTTAAGAGCAATCCCATGATATTCTGATCTAGAGGACATCAGGTAATCTATTCTGTGCTATAATTACTGACGTTGCCAGAATCAGGAAGCTGTTTAAGTCGTTCCCTGAGCAATGGGATGCCACTCTCAAAGTATGGTAAGACACTGTCGCCAAAATAGAATCTTTCCTGAATGCACAATAAATTGTATAAAAATCGGTTCAGATGCTTTCAGTGAATAATCTTCACAACACAGTACGGTACATGCACATAGAACAAAAGTTTTCTGATGCTCAGGCGTAGATTGAAATAAGCATGCAGTAAGCAAGTGATATAACTGTTCAAATAAATACTGTTCTCATAGTTTTAAAACTTGTATCAACAAAAACTCGGCAAATTAAAAGTATATATAAATTCATGAAATAAATTTAACAAACATGCAAAATACTGTTAAAATAATAAAAAGCATAAGATGCTCAACCATAGATTGTAATAAGCATGCAGTAAGCAGAATGTGATACAACTGTTCAAATAAACACTTTTCTCATAGTTCAAAACTTGTACTCAACAAAACTCAGCAAATTAAAAATATATATATTCATAAAATAAATTTAACAAGCATGCAAAATACTGTTAAAAGCATAAGAAATGAATTCAGAAAAGACGCAGCAAGAAAAATTGTTGAAAAATAATTCAAATTCATTGTAGGAATAAAAAGAATTCAAAAATATATTGGAAAAAGAAATTCTGTTGGCTAGATACTTTTTAAGAGACTTGTGAGTAGTTGCCAGAAACTTATCAAAACTCAGTGAGTACTCACCAAGGTCGCTTGTGGCTTTCAAATTTGTGAAATCCCAAAAAGTTTTAGAACTATAATATTTGGATAGCATAGCCTGAAAATTGCTTTAGACTAGTTGGCACAATAAAGTACATGATAGCTCTAAAAGATATTTCTATTTGTATGACAAGATTTAGACAACAGCATTCCAAAATTTCAAATGTTCTCAGACTTTAAAACATAAAGAAACAAGCTAAGTTGCCAGTCCAGTATATGGTGATTGGGTATAGCAGATGGCCAATTTTTTTTGAGACCCAGGTTGTGATATTTTAAATTCAACAAAAAGAACCTAGAAGTATATGTTATCAATCAAATAGATAGGTATTTATACAATTGGTATTGTTTGTTTCCCATCCTATTTTCTAGGATTCCCCCTATCTTTAAGCTCAAATCCCTCCTTTTCCTCAACTCCTAGCTATGTGTGTGGGTGGTTTAAAGTTTAAACAACATACCAACAATTTATTTAATCAATACGGTTAAATAATAATTTACACCTATATAATAACTAACACCTCCTAACCAAGAAGATTAAATATATACTGTGGTGTAATAAATTTCCGAACATTCCCCTCCTTTATCCTCCTTTATTACATCATTGTCCTGAGACCTGGAGAGGATATTTTTCATGTCAACTGGAATATACACAGAGATCCACCTAATTAATCACTGTAAAAAGGGAAACACTCAATATTTCACCTCAATAGGAATGGCCTCATTGAGCTGTCGACCAAGGATGGTGACACACTCAACTATATTCCTCCAAAGTTACAAACAGGAATACACACAACTGTCTGCAACAAGCAATTGCAGGCGTGGCCTCACCATGCTGTTTTACATGAACAGGGACACACTAAGATGTTCATCTTTCAAATTTGTGAGTAGGGACACACACAACTGTCCACAACACCTCGTAACTAGGGGTACACACAATAGACCCATATGATCAATTCGACTAGCCCTTACTGATCTTTACTGCATTCCACATGAATAGGGACAAACTCAACTATTCACAACAAGTGTGGCATGGGCTTCTACTTGACATATATGATGGCCTTCAGTTGGTCTGAGCTTTACTGTAAACCTTTTTCTCTCTTGTGTAGCATAAGTACAGTTTTCATCCTTGTCATCTTCAGTGTTATAATCTTTTCACTCTGATTTGCTACTAAAGCAATGAACCAGTCTCTGAGCTAGTAGCCAGCTCAAAACTGGGAATTATCCTCACCACCCCCCCCCCCTGCTCATGGTCCTCCAACCTCTTACAGAACTTGGCTCACTTAGCCAAGTCAAATCTAATGATCCTATGGACCACAGAATGTTGTGCAAAGTTCGTTGAGGGCTCTGAGAGCATTTTTTCTAGTGTTTGTCATCTCCATGGAAATATGCATCCCATAAGAGCTTGTAAAGGTGTCAGACTCTACCAAAAATGCACCCATATAGAAAAGCTTCCAACTTAAGAATTTAGACAGACGACTCTCAATGTCTTTTTATGGGAAGGTAATTATATTTTACAAGATATAAGGGCTGAAGCAAAACCCTTTTGCCAGAGATTTAGAATACAATTTTAAACAAATAAGTAATTTTTTGTCAAAATCAACCTCCCAAAAAAAAAAAACTAGGCATTTAATACAAATCACTAGACAAGGTTTAAAGCCTAAAAACACTAGGGGAACATTAAAATAATTAAGCCTCTAAAACTAAACAAGCTGGAGGAAAATCCTTTTAGGGAAAAGAGGAAAAGGGTATTTGATACAATCTAGCAAAATTTCATGGAAAGATGCAACTCAGTGAAGGAGAAATCAAATTAATTCAATTCTAGGCTTTCTAAGGTGAAATATTTAAATAGATTCATAAATTAATTTAACAATGATTCCAACCTTTAAACCTCCAATAGTTTTTAACTTTTTGTATTAGTATCGAGTCATGTGTGCATCGCTCTTCTAAGTGTTGACTTCCATTTCAATTTCCTTGCAATATGCTTCTCTCAATTGATTTGTTAATAACTTAATTCCAATTCAATATGTTTGGGCTACAATTGCCCTGAACTCATCATAAATGTTCTATTACCATTTCTAATGGGTCATGAAAATAGGCCAGATAGAAAATTCAGTAACAATATAGAGAAAAACTCCAAAATCCAACCAAACACCCACACATGCATTGATGAGCAAACCTGACTCAAAACATTGGAAGAAATCAATAATCAATTGAGACACATTGTTGTGAGCTCTTAATCTTAGCATTATCCAGTGCAGGCAAATGAAGCAATGGCTTGAACTTGACTATTGAACATAACATGGCCAGAACCCAACCTATAGAGCTGATCATGAGCATTCCAATTTATCTTAACTGGAACGCCATCCACATAAACACTTGTATTGCCCCTAAACTTACACAGCACACATGTAACATGTATTGTCAGTGACTTCCCCACTCTGATTACCATCTTTGCCATATCTTTCTCCTTGCTCGCCAAGCCAACACTACACTCACTACAAATTTCATGATACCCAAGTCAAGCCTCAATGGTGAAATGCTTGGTCCCAAATGCATGCTCCTTCCTCCACACAAGTGTGTCCTATGAGGACACGTCATCTGCTCTTTTGTAGGCCTTGTTGAATTACACATCTTTGACCTCTTCTTGGCTCAGCCAAATGCCTTTTCCAAGGGAAGCAACCTGCTTTTCAATCATAGAATCATGAAAAAGCTCCAGCCTCCCCTAATCTTTAATCAAACAGAAAACAAACTAGTCTAAACTCCTCACAGAAAACTAATCAATGGAAACTATCTACACTACATACAAAATAAACTGCTGCGGATTTTATTTGTAGGGTAATAACGCAGAAGAGTTTCCCCTTGATCAAAATCAAAACCCCTTAAAAGCTTCCATCATAGGATAATTCATCTTCAAGCTCTCATCTGCTCTGATATCATTGACATTTTATATTCAACAAAAAGCAGGTACAAGCATATGTTATTGATCAAACAGATAGGTATTTATACAATTAATATTTGTTAGTTTCCCATCTTCTCTAGGATGTAAACCCTATTTTTAAGCTCAAATCCCTCCTCTTACTTAACTGCAAGCTATGCATAAATCTTGAAGTTGAACAACCTACAACATTGCAACTATCTATTTAATCAATACATTTAAATAATTATTTAAACGGTAAACCTATATGACAACCAACACCCACAAACCCAATCTATTAACCATAGAATATAGTGTAATTAACTTCCTAATAGGTTGGTTACAGCTATGACAACCAACACCCACAAACCCAGTCTATTAACCATAGAATATAGTGTAATTAACTTCCTAATAGGTTGGTTACAGCTAGGCGATTACTACGCAAAATATAAATAAATAAATATATATATATTCTTGCCAAATAAATACATTTAACCATAATATGCATAGATCAAACCAAATTAGCCTCAAAACACTATTGATAAATTTATAAATGATGTTTTTAGTAATTAGGTTTTAGTTTTTCTTCATTTTTTTACTTTTTTAACCTACGGAAGTGTTTTTTTGGTTGGGGCATTTATGGATCTGGGTTTGAACAGGGCACAAGGTGCCAAGCTTGGGTATGTCCCAGGTTTGTCTTCAAAGAACCTGGGATTTACACAGTTAGAGCATGGAAAACCAATGGAACCCACAATGTAGCCTAACGGGGAAGGGAAAATCAGAGGATAGAGGACTGTTTCACTATGAGAAAACCTGGGACCAGTACATGAGCTTGGGACATACCGGGTTAGGCATGGAAAATGAGAGGAACTCAACCTATTTTGGTATTGGAACTGACCTAGGACCAGTACCGAGTTCATACTGGTTCCAAGTACAAGGTATCCAAGAGGAAAACCCAGTAACAAAGATAAAATGATCAGGAAAAGATCTTATATAACAGTAAATATTTTTAGATAGTGGTATTCCAAAGTTTGAACCCAATGCTTTTTACAAACTAACACACAGAAAAATGAGTTGTATTGGAACTCCTCAAGGTTGAGATTTTTAATTTTATTGGTAAAGATATTGAAATTCAGCGAACATGCAAAGGTGTTTTAGTGCAAATACAAAGGAACCATTTTGGATCATGACCATTTCAGCCATAAACATAAAGAAAACTAAAACAGAAATAAGTAAAAGTGCAACACACTAGAAGAATAAGCATAGCATAAAGAACCAAAATTTTCCAAGCTAATTTTTTTTATCCTTAAGAGAGCATTTCATTTTAAATTTTAAAAGCAACAAAAGCTAATTGGATAACTGAAATACTGTCCCAGATACACATCATTTTTAGACATTTAATTTGCATAATGACCTGACCCAAAATAACTTTCATATTATTTCATACACAATTTGAAATCTAGAATATATAGGGCTGATTATTCCATTTCTATCATATTGCCATAGCTGCTTATGATGCTGACAGAAACCAAAAGAATAAGAAGCATGTACACAATATAGTCATAAAAGCCCACATGGAAATGCTTTCTTGTGTTTTACTCCTTCTCGCTTTTGTCCATGCAGCTAGGTAAAGTGACTACATAATATATTAAATGATAAAATGACAATAATTGTAGAATGATACAACACTTAAATACTACCAACTTTCAATAGAAATGTCATGTTCCTATGTTTTATGGCTATATATTTAATTACAGGGCAGAAAAGGTACTAAAACATGCAAGGTAAAAGTAGAAACTCAGGCAAACCCGAGATAATTAACAGAAAAATGTATTAGAGAAACTCCCTAACAAGTGTTAATCAAAATAATAATTGAAACAAAACCTACATGATAACATGAACCCACGTCAAAGAGAGAAAATCTAGCACCCACCTGTAATGCATGAATATCAAAGATGACCAAACTTGTTGGGCCACCCCTAGAAAGGGGTATGTTGGATAATATTCTCGCCAATGTAAATGCAGTTGCCACATCCCCCTCTTCTTCCATACGCTCAAAAGAACCAGTAGGAAAGAATGGTAAAACAAGAGTAAAAGATGATATAAACATTCGTGGCAGTGCATATATAATGGAAAGCTGCTCAAAAATAACAGCAGGTGAGCTAAAGGAAGCTAGGAATGCCACATGCTGGCCTCGAATGCCATGTGCATTTGGAATAAAAAGGTTAGGAAACCCATCTGCAAATTTCCTACATAACATATACCAACAAGAGTAGTTAGAACATGGGATACAAAATTTCTGATAAAATGGAACCTAGAAGTTAGGGTTAGAGCTTCCATACACATAATCTGACGACTTGATGCATTGAAAAAATATGTCTTTTATTTAGAAAACAAAATGTTAGAAGATGTAAATTTATCTGACTGTCACAACATAGAAGGTTTAGAAAATAAAAATTTGAATCTTGTTCTTCAATGGAAAAAATCATGAATACATGATGTGTAAGCACAGAGATAAGCATTAACTTTATAAAGACTTTTCTTGCATTAAAACCAATTAATATATGTATATATATACATAAAGAAGGGTCATGGAAGAATATTATGGATGAATCTATGTGCCTACACATTATGCATCCATAATATTCTTCCATTACCCTTCTTTATATATATATATATATCATTAAAAACAGTTACTCTACACCTAAAGAAGGGTAGGATTCTCCTAATATTTTATAAAGGAAATAAGATTTTCCTTATATCTATCGTACATTTCAAGTTTTTACGTGCATCAAAAACAAGATATCTACCAATCTTCTTTTCACCAGAACTACATGGTACATATTATTGTTTTGTGCTGTTTCTTAAATAATGGATAAAATTAGGATTGGAGATACAGAGGGTTTCATTTTTCTGAGTTCAAAGTATAGAAGAGATATATAATCTTAATAAAAATTCACATATAAGAGAGGAACATGTGACTAAAGAGAAGAATTTTCCAGCCAAGTTATGCATTCAAAAAGCATACTGATTTTCTTATTCATGACACAAACAACTATTCAACTAATTTCCTAGGTCAACTTTCACTCATCATGGTATCGACAGGGAAATTGAACCTTGTAACTTAATCGTGTTCCTTTAATACCATCAGTTGCCACAAGATAATTATCTCTTTCTCTACAATTTAGTTTTCAAATTTTAAAATACGTCTGACAATGTAACTTGAACTGATAATAACTATTTATTTAGGTCTAGCCTTAGCCAACAACATGAATTAAACACAGGAAAATTTGAGATGGAATAAAATTATTAAAATCCACTAGTTAGTAGTAGTATAGATCAAAGAAAATGGAGCAAAAAAAATCAAGAATAACAGTATGCAAGAGCATCCTCCCAACAAGAATATAGAATGAAGTAGGCATAACCTCCAGCAACATATGCTTGCAGAGCAGCTAAAGCAGAATGTGCCCTCATCATCAGAATTGAGAAGGGTATAGATAATACCAAGTTACTACCAAAGACTGACCTTTAATGTGTTGGTTATATGAAGCCCAACGGTCAAACTTTTTTTCCCTCCACTTGTTTGGCTGTTGACATTCCATTTGAAGACTCTTTTGAAAATCAAAATGGATAATGTAATCATAATATGTTTGCACAGCTGAAAGCTTGCTGCAACGTATGGATGTATACAAAAACAGTAATATTAATATATCAGATTTCCCCCGCTTCCGTGGATGTAGCCATATTGGTGAACCACGTTAAATCGTGTTCTGTGTCGTTTATTTTCTGAATCTTTAATTCTGTTTTCTCGTTTTGTTTTATCTGCTCTTTATTATTCAACATAATGAATGGCACGAACCAATTAGAAGCCAAGTGCAAAAAGGCAAACCTTCTTGCCACTTGAACAGAGGTGAGGTTATTGGACATCTACTGTTTTCAAGGTGGGGGTGATTCCTCTAGTGATTAGATGTAATTCCTGGGCCACTGGAATGTACAGGACTCCAAGGAGTGGTACACACCCCTTGTTGGAGAAGTCTTCCTTAGACTATCTTTGAACTCAGGCATCCTTATAAGTGTGAACTAGTGGGTGAGTCCTAAGCCTCACCAACTCAAGATCAAAACCCTTGGTGGCAGGGAGGGGGGAAAAGGCAAAATAAAATTAAGGCTTTTTCACCAGCTGGTATAAAGAGGGAGTCATAAAGAGGGAGTCAATGTAGCGCCTCATGAACTAGTCACAATTAAGGATTTTAGATTCCCTCTGAAACAAAACTATGGGATTCCAGTTGTGCTTACCCATGAAACAGGATATCATTCTCAGAATATATGAATTCCAATATTACCAGTCCCTTGCCGCCATGTGAATAAGGATTTGATTGGTTTGATTTACTAGAAAAACTCTCCCGCTCCAAAGCTTTTGCCTTATTCTATATATTTTTCTTCATTTGCTAATATACTGAAAAAGTAAATTACCAATGTCAAGACTCAGGACCGTAATAAATGAAATATAGAAGACAACGCATATGGGTGTTTCATAAAATCTCTAATGTAGCAATTGTGGCTGTGGGTGTTTCAAATCCTATATACCCAGTTCATTATGTGGACACAGAAAAATACTCAGTCGGAGAGGAAAGATTCACGCGTTCCATAATTGATTGTAAATACTTGAAAACAGAAACAAATGCATATTTCATACATACCTCCAGTTAATAGTGTTTAGATGGATGGAACCCGATTGAGCAGCAATGTTACGGGCCAGGTCCTCAGTTTCATTACAGTAGAAAAGATGAACTTCCTTGCCGCCATTGTTCACAATCATGTTTTCCTCCATTTCTTCGTTCTTTTTTTTTTTTTGGCCTACCTCAAAATTCCCAATATAAGTGCTTTATCTTCAAACTGTTTTGGCAACTGAGCCTATACGCAATGTTGCCGGGAATATAGAAAGATGTATAAGAAAATTCCTCGTCCTATAAACTATTTTATATAAATAAATATATCTATAGTCTACAGATTCCCTCTCCCTCCACTTTTGGTGCATAAAAACGCTCCCGAAGAATTTATGAATATAGAAGAGGCCTTTCACTTCCTTACTTGGTTAACTGATTTTTATCATATTGTCATTTGGGACTATGAGCCATACTATAAGGTTTTCTTAAAATTATAGATTATGATTATTTTAGATGGATGGCTTTCGTAATGTTGTAAACAACTATTTAAATTTTCAATTAAAATTATTATTATTATTTGTGAATAGAAATAATTCAATTGTACTGATATTGATTTTGTCTTTATATTAAGTAAATTATAAAATATTGAATTATAAGTTCATCAAAGTTGTTTGAGGGTCAAACTTGGTTCAATCACGTTTAGAGGGTTTGAACCTTGGTGGATGGTGTAAAATCAATTGAACTACAACCCTTGAATATTTTGCATTATTTTAATAATAATAAGAAATCATTTACCTACAATAATTTTACACGCATCAATATGATATTTGGTGAATTGAATCAAAAAAGCCTCAATTATGTAGTGGTGTATGTTTATAATGAGATTCTATTTGAGATGAGTAATTTAATATAAAAACATTTAAAGAATATGCAAATTGTCATTAAAGATACAAAGAATTGTGTATTTCATGTAAAGACAAAACATGTGAATGAGAATTATCTCTAAAAAATAGTTGATCATTTTTTATTTTTTATTTTGGCATAGATGAACAACTAGAAGATATATTCACAAACAAAGTCTTTGGGTCATGTCAAGTAATTTAATGGATTTCATCCAATAAAGCAAAAGTGAAAAGGAAACAATAAATAGACCATAAATCACATGGGAATATATATCAACATTATTGATCTAAAATATTATAAGTTTCTTTATTGATCCAAAATATTATAAGTTTCTTTGTACATAAACTATTTTTGTGAAAGTTCATTCACCTCGTTCTTCTTTTTAATGTATTTTAGAGGAATATAAAGTGTGAAAAGTCAAACTCTTCCAGTTTTTTTAACTCTTGTATAAAATATTATATAATGATTAGATTCAAAGTATATAATCAAAGTATAAAGTTATATGTCTCTTTTATAATTTTAAATTTAAAGCAAATAAAAAAATTCTATAGAAGAAGTGTATGTCTTTTATACTTTGATTAGATGCATTGAATTTAACTTCAATATATAGCATTGCATACATGAACTAAGAAAAGTAGAAGAGCTTAACTATTCACACTTCAAATTCTTTTAAGTACACTAATGAGAAAAATGAGATAAATGACCTTTCACTTTACATATCATACCCACACAAAAAAAATGTTTTATGTACAAAACAAACTTATAATATTTTAGATCACTAATGCTAATGCTAAGATATAAAATAAAAAATATAACCAACATAATTAAATATAAAAATAAAACATATAAATATATATTTGTTTTACTTTGATATATGTAACATATATATGTGTGTATGTATATGTGTATGTGTATGTGTATGTGTATGTGTATGTGTATGTATGTATATGTATATATGTGTATGTGTATACACATATGTATGTATACATATATACATACATACATGTATGTATATGTATGTATGTCTATGTATACATACATATATGTATTGTATATGTATATGTATATTATTTACATATAAAAAATGTATTGTATATGTATATATGTGTATACATGTATATGTATATGTATATATGTGTATACATGTATATGTATATGTATAGTATTTACATATAAAAAATTAATGTATACATATATGTATTTATACATATATGTATGTCTATGTATGCATAATACATATATGTATATGCATACATACACATACATATATGTATACATATGCATATGTGCACATGTATATATGTATACATATGTGTGTATATATGTATGCATAAATATACATACATGTATGTATATTTATACATACATGTATGTATATTTATACATACATGTATGTATATACACATTCATACATACATATACATATATGTATACATACATAGATATGTGTATTCATACATAGATATATGTATATGTACATACATATGTATGTACGTATATGTATGTATATGTCTATATATATGTATGTATATATACACATATATACATACATACATATGCATATGTTAGAGTAATCAGAAAATTCATCTAATGATTAATTAGTCATTAACAAATTATTAAGTTTTTTATTACTTTAATTACTTAAACTAAACTTAGGAATTTTTTCTTACTATTAGATTGGGCTATGTATAGGTCAAGTTGTGTCTTTTCATGGGATTATAACATTTCTCACAATCTAATCAAACTCTTATCTAGGGTTTACACTTTTTCTTTTATAAGAATTCATTTGTACTTTGTAATTGATTTCATTATGTTGAATTTTTTAATCTCAATATCAAATACTTGTGTGGATCAATCATTTTCTCTTGGTTGCATGAGCATAATCATTGCTTTGATCTCTCACTTATGATAAGTGTTTTGGTTGTAGGTGATTTTTGGGAGATGTGGAGTTCAATATCAACACTGGCATGGTATTATAGCACTAGATCTATAAATTCCTATCTGAATTTTGAGAGACCTATCCTTGAGGGAAAAATAATCTCATCCTAGAGCGAAATAGACATCACCATGGAGTCCAGATTAGCCAAAAACCTATGATTCGCCTTTCTTTTTGTCAAATTCAAAAAAGTTGCAAAAAAGGGGGAAAATAGGGTCAAGGAATCTATATCGAATTTTATATGACATGTACAACCCCAATCACCATAAATTATTTGCTCAAGTATAGGGGTTTCTTTTAAATGTTTTTCTTGGTTTTCATAAAAAAAAAATAAATAAATAAAATCTTTTTTTTCAAAAAAAAGCAAAAAGAGGTTTAGAAAAAAGGTAGGCCTGCATATGTACTGCCATTGTACAACCTGGCCGACCCCTCTACACACATCAATCATATTTACATCATATGACACCTTACCAATCAACGGTTGAACGTCGCCTAAAACCTTTTGTGATGATGTCATTTAAAAACTGGCAATATTTCCATCTTCAACAGCCCAAGGAATATTTTTGGCTCGTCAAAATATTCCTAGCATTTTTACTATTAGCGGATAAATATATTGTGAATATTATCATAATCTTTAGCGCATATTCTGTCAAGATCAGAATGTTCTAACAAATGGAAAATTTCTCAAGCAATCAATTTTTTTGAGAATAGGGAATATTCTCAACATATTCACTAATGTCAATCATACGATCGACCTCTTAACCCCCTCCTAGCCCCCATTTTCCCTAAAGAAGTTATTTTTTATTTTTGGCATAACTTGGGCATACAATGTCAAAAATGGGAAAATGAGATATTATTGAAAGATTAATTTTGTGTACTTTCTAGTGGTGCAATTCTCATCATCATATTTTGTTGTTGGTTCATTTTATTCTCAGTCAAAGTGAGATCAACATTTTGTGCTTCTAAGATCATAAATTTGTGCTTGTATCCCCAATTTTTGTGATTCTCGTAGTGTTGGAAAGGTATTTTGTAACACCCCTAACTTTAACTATATTTTACTTTTTACTTTTGAGGTAATTAGTAGATGATTATGCATAATTCAATAATATGACGTTTAGTAAAAATGTCTGGAAAAATCAATGTTTTCACGAGTTATGTTTATTTGACTATAATTGACATGTTTTTAAAAGTTGTCAAGGTTTGATGATTTCATAAGGATTATGGAATGATTAATGATACATTGATCTCGAGTTGGTGTTTGCAAGTTGCATTCAGGGAATAGGTTTCCACCCTCTAAGAAAGGGAGGGAGAGCATCATCAGAGAGAAGGGTGTAGATACAAGGTAAAGAACAAGTTGTCTCCATCTTAGGTCTAGTGTTGGTGTGAAATGGTGAACCCAGTTGAGTTGGGCAAGGGATACTCAACCCTTTTAGTCTATGTTTATTTCTCAACTTGACAAGTCAATGTTGTAAATGAGTTTATGTTGTGACCTTGTAAAATAAATAGGATTCTTGGAAAGGAAGATCTCTTCTTCCTTCTTGACTTGTTCCTAGTTGAAAACACACACGTGGGGTATTTGTAAATGATATCTTTAAACCATTATATAACCTTGTGATTTTATGTTTGATTCAATTTCTAATCTATTAAGTTATTCGATGCATATTATATGCGAAGTTTATAAACCTATGCTAACTAATAGAAGCTTGCTTATAAATGCATGATAGTAGAAAAATGACATCATGGGAGTCATTTGTGAAATATTAATAAATGCCAATATAGTGGCATAGATCAGTCAAACCACCATGCCTAAGTTTTTTCGTGGTGCAAAGGCACATATGTTTGACTACCTGTAGTTATGTGAAGTCGTTTGGAAATGCTAGATGGCTTTTCTTAAACCATTTTTCCATTCCATGAATTTAGTCATGGGTCTTGGTTATTGGCTCGACTTAGTAATGAGGAGCTTAATGGAATGTTTTGGTGGCATAAATATACATATATAGGTTTGTCTTAAATATCAATGTGATATAATGATGGTGGAAAAAGTTTAAATATATTTCAAATGGTTGTAAAGCCATTTATGGCCACGTGTTAAAACTTCAAGGGTGGCGCAAGTCACTTGTTTGAAATGCCAAACTCTCGCAATCGTCGGGAAGGAATAGCCACTACCTGAACCTTCCCTTTGTGTTGATGTCGGCACGAAGCCGACCGGCACATGGATTGATTACCCATGAGTTGATGTCCCACCCGCTCCTCCCACCATTGAAGAGTTAATTGAATCTCCTTTTTGTTCATCCTTTCCTGCCTCATTTGGCGAGTTGGCAGGCCATCCATCACTCCTTGAAGTTGAATAAGTAGTAGGTAAACCAGCAATAAGGAAAAGAACTAGCTATTAGTCGAGAGGGAGAATCAAGCCAAAAGCGTTCAGTCGTTCTCATCAGTCCATTCATCCTTACAGATTATTGCCACTGAGTAAGAAGCTATCTCATCTGCTCATCCCTCCACATGTTCAGTTGTCCCATAGGCAGATGGCGAATTGATGGACGGAGATTCCAGAATGAGAAGAAAGGACTAATCCCCGTGAAGCAATTCTCGATCCGATGTTGGTACTCGATTCAATAGAAAAACCACGATCCCAAATAGAAAAACCAAGACCCCACCATCCAATAAGACCCCACCGCCCTGAGGAAAATATGTGTGGTAGTTCATGCCTTTGTAACCCATCCTCAACTATTTAATTAACCGATTCTTGTCTTACTTTTGTGGGGTGATAAGGAAGGATATAATGGTTTTTCGATGGTTGGTTGTAGTAGGAAAACGGTTTGAACGTGGTAACGGCTTGGATGAAGTAACGAATTCTTGGCATAACTAGGAGGCATCTAATCTAATTGGTTAGGCACTAACCGTCAACCACTTTTGGGGGGAGGGAAAATGATCTCTATGGCATGGCGGTGGTTGTGCATCAGAAGAAGGGGAAATTTAGTTTAGAAATGCCAACTAACTAGGAGATGAAGGGAATTACAATCGGGGGGATCATGATCACTCACAAGGGGATTATCATCCAGGTGGGTGGGTGCGTACTGAAGGAAGAGGCTCGAGCCAGTGGGGAAGACACTTATTGTTGTGTCGTATCACAGGGAGATCGTCACAGACCAAAAGGGCAGCAAGGTGTAACATCTAAGTATATTTGGGAGGATCTCTCAAGTATGAGTCGACCTTATTACTTTGTATGTTTCATCATAACTTCTGGTAGCATAAGCTTTGCTTTGGCAATAGAAATTTTTGAGAGTTATGATGTCTCAAGGGTGAGTGTAAGTCTTGAAATAAACGAAAAGTTGAGAGTTCTCATGTATATAGATTGAGCTCCAATTTTTGTTCGACATTACTATTTAAATTCATTATGTAGTTGATCAGATTATATCTAGAGTGATTAACAGTAACCAGAGATGAATATCCTAGTGGAGTGTTTATGCAATAGCAGGGATATTAAAATAGTTCTATTTTTCCAAACACGAGAATAAGGTATGAAAACGTTGTCAAGCTTGTGATAGAAACCCTTTCATCTAGAGCAATAGAGAGATATTGAACTCTTTTGGAATGTCCAAGGTCAGAGTATGATAACACTTAAGGATTTTAACAACTATGTTTTAGAATATTTGAGGCATCGAAAGAAGAAACTCTTATATGAGTTCATAATTCATTTAATATGAAAGATAGTGAACACTGGAAGATCAATAGAACTATAAGTATTGATATGTGAATAAAAATTTTAGGATTTTTCAATTGACCTTAGTCAAAGAATGGTTATTTTATAGCGTATTCATATTCCTAGAGTATTGAGGATTTGTATAGCACCTAAGAGGTTTGGAGAAAACCAGAGTGCACTATACTTATGTTGTATTGTCATATATTATTGAAATTGGATCTTAAGATAGTAATGGGAAACTAAGGAAAATGGAAATAGACCCTTTAGTCGATGTTAAAGACTAGGATAGCTCCATAGATGAAATCTTGCTAGTCCTCTCAAGGGACTTTTTGGCGAGATAATATCATCATGATATTGAAGCAAGGAGGATGCAACATGGATAAAGATTTCTTGTAGGGAATAGAATTCCTCTCATCAATTTTTCTTGTAATACATGTTTAGGGAAATAGGTGATCCAAGAATGTGGAACCCTAGATAGCCTTTGATAGCATTGGTTTCTTATGTTATGATTCTCAAATGAAAGAGAGATCTAGACAATGCAAAGGTGTAGATCTTGTAGCCTTTATTGAACTTATTTTATTTCTAAGTGCACAAAAGACAAAGTTAACCCCAAGTTGGGTATCACTAGAGTGATTAATCCAAGGTTGGGTATTGTGAGACTCGTATCTCAATCTGACAAGAAAGTGGTAAACTATTTTTGAATGATGAAGGTTTATGTGATATATACCTATACTAGGATGTTATATGTATAGGAGTTCAAAACATAACTTATGTTGGAATTCAGTTGTTCCAAGTAGACCAAAGGGTTGAAAGCAGATTATTGTCTTTTTTTAAATCAAACCTTTTTAGGGTTGAAAGATTGACTCAAAACAAACTATTGATATGAAATGATAGTATTCTTTTTTATATTATTTTGGCAAGGGAATACCTTGAAATAGTGATTTTTGACATTATTGTATATTAAGATTTAATTAAAATAGAAGTATAAATCATGTTTGGATAGTTAGAAATAAATTAAAATAAATAAATAAATAAAAGGAGAATGTGTTTTGAATCTCACTTTTGAAAATTATTGATAAAGTGATTTCTTTGCAAAGTTTGTATTCTTTTATTTTAGTGAATTTTGAAAAGTGCGTGAGGTTTGAATTAGAAAATAAAAATTTGTTTTAAATTTGAAAATTGGAAATATCCTCCAAATTTTGCAATAAATTTAGTGGGTGAGGATATTTTAGGGGTTTGACCAATTTGGGGAAAAAAAAAACTCTATTTTAGCAAATGTAAATTCATATAGTTTTCAATTTGCTATTTTGGGAAGAAAAGGATTTTTGCTGTGGATTTTGGAAGGGGAGATCAAGATTTGGAATCTGGAAAAACTTGGAGTTGGAATTTGCAACTCATATTCTTCTCAAGATCTTCTTTCAAACTTCAAATCACAGTTTTTCATGTTTTATTTGTGTAAGAAATTTATATTTTTTAGTTTAAATCTTGTTTTCAAATTCTTGGTTTGAATCTTGATTAGATCTTGAGAATAAATTAGATTACTTTTGTGAAATCAGACCTTGCAATTGAAATCCTCCATTTTAACAATAGGATTTTGAATGAAACAAAAGAAATTAGAAAATCTTGTGGGTGTAATTGAGAAATTTCCATTATGTTTTAGAAATTAAGATTGCTGTGTTTTTTATTTTCTGTAGATAAGTTGCTCAATTTGAGCTGTGAATGGAGTTTAGATTTATATATATATATATTTGCATATAAATTTTATATGTTGTTGGTTGGGAGTTCATTCTTTTAAAAATAAATAAATAAATAATTTCCTGTGCAAAATTTCATTCTGGAAAACAAAAACCAGAACCACTGTTTTTCTTTTTTGAAAAATATTATAAAAAAAAATAAAAACAAAATATATATATATATACATAATGAGAGAGGTGGAGGGGGCTGCCCCCACAGCCGGCCCCCATGAGGGAGGCGCTGGCTGTGACTCCCCCAAGGGGGAGGGGCTGCTACGCAGTCCCCACAGGGGCTGCGTCCCCTGTGTAAGGGCTACGCAGCAGCCAGTCCTTTATCTTGTGTCTTTTTTTTAATTATTTTAAATTTTAATATAATTTTTTATATATTATAATATATATTTAATATAATATATATTTATTATATGTATTAAATTTTTAATATATAGATAATATATATATATATTATATGTAAATATATATTTTATAATATTGTTTAAATAATTTTTATTTTTTTTTATGTAATGGTTATTTTTATAATGTATTTTTTTATTATTATGCATTTTCTTTTATAATAACTTGTAATTTGGAATTTTAAATCGATTGATTTAAAATTATTATTTTTTTATATAATATAATTAAAAATAATAATTTTATATTTAATTGTGTATATATATATACACATTGAGTATATATATATACTTTTATATGTATATTTATTATATAATTAGATTATTTTAAGATGTTTTTATCGTGTTAATAGAGGCAAAAAGTGAATTTTAGGTAGTCAAATGTTTTAAATAAAAAGTTTATTTTTTTATAATCAAGGGAATTATTTTAAAGTTGATTTTATAATCAAATGACTTTGTTTAAAATTGCACTTTGAATATTCTATATAATGGAGGAAAATAGAATTAAATGGTTAGAGTTTAAATTCTTTAACATTGCTAATACGAGTTGATTTGCTTTGAGTATGAACGTATGATGGCAATTATTTAATGAATTTCATGTACTATATCAGTGCTTGGCTTGGGTTTAGGAAACCTTAACGTTAGCTTGTTGAGTTGCCTGAAATGCTTTTTAAATGATGTTGTGTTCTTTCTCGATGTTGGGCAAATGGGGTTAATTATCTAGTAAGTCTTCCAAAGGAGTCCTCTAGGTGGGGATGTTTTATGTAGTGGTTCGATTTGCGAATCACCTTGGGAAATATGTAGAGTCGTATTATGTTGTACCCGGTTTCCACGAATGGGGATTTGTGCCTCCTTGGGATTAGGAGAGGGTTTGTGTGGTCTGTGACTCCTTGGAAGGAGTGGGCCTTGTTTTTCGTGTTCCTCCAAGAGTTTGGAGTGGGTTTTGTTGTATGTTGCCTCCTTGGATTGGAGAGGTCGTCCTATCTAGTTAACCATTGGGTTGTGGTTTTGTACCGTGGTTGCGTTGTCGTTAGGAGAGTGGCTCTTTGTGGGGGTCCGGCACACAAAGGGGCGCTAGGGTAACTCACCTAGGGTTTAATTAAGTGATAACTTAAAAGAAATTAATGGGGCACTTTCACACTAAATAAAGATAATGAATGTCTCTCTCTTGAAGCTTGCATTTGTTAAGGCTCGAGATGAGGCGAGATGCATAGTTTTGCATGAGGGTCCAGCGGTCGGTAGAGGCAAGCCAGGGTAACCCAAGATGGGGGTCCGGTAGCCTAGGAAGGTTGAGCTAGGGTAACTCATGGAAATTTATGTATGACACTCTACCTATGTTAGCAGCCAGTCAGATAGTGTGTGGTATTCAGTTGATGTGCATGATCATTGTTCTCTGGAAGCATTGTAACTTTGTGTTAGTGATTTGGTGGTTGTTGTTTCAGTTCAGTTTATGTTGTAGCCTGTGTCTAGTGGTAGATGGTCTTGTGTTGGATTCCTGGTTACTATCTCCTAGCACGGGGGGTAAGCCTTTGGGTATCACACAGTTGGGTGGAACATGCACCTTAATCCGTTGGTTTTCTTCTTGTTCGTGTGGACGAGATTTCCAGTTGGAGAGCTCGTGGGATCCAGTTTCTTGTCATGCTTTATTCATCCTGTTGATCTTGTATTTTATTACCCCTCATTGTTATCGAGGTGAAATTTGTCATATGTAATCATGATTATTAGATTTATCTCATTCGAGGAATGAGCGTTGTAATCTTATTGTAAATTAATTGTTATTTGAAATCATGTGGTATTTATTATTCTTTGATGTAAATTATTATGTATGGAATGTATGTGAACTTAATTGTTAAGTAAATCAAATGTTATGAATTTAATTCATGTTTCTTGTTTGGGTTTAAGTAACTTAGTCTCGTAACCTTAGGGGTTGTTGGCAATTGGTTAGTGAACTTACATGTTATTGTTCTTATTTAAAAAAAAAAATAGTTCGTTTGTGTAGTAAATTGCAACTTCCCCTAGGGTTGCGTGGTGGGGTGTTACACATGGTATCAGAGCCCAAGTTTAAACACTGGGTACTCTAGGATAATGTGGACCCATTAAGTTGTTAGTTGTGTAGGATGTTTTGTTTGTGTACCTTGTCTTATGTTGTGGTGTGTATCTTTTTAGGATCATGCCACCTAGGCGGGGTCGTGGCCGTGTAGGCGGACGGGGAGGTAATCAGCAGAATGCACCTCCCATTGTTCCCATGTTTTTGATCATGAGGAGCATCAGACTTTTCAGTTTGTTCCAGTAGTTGGTAGCCAGCATCAGGATCCACCAAGGATCGAGGATGATCAGTTGCGTCACTTGCTTGAGGAGACTCTTGCACACATGGGCCCGAGGCAGGTTAGGGATCAGGAAGTCTTAGGAGAGAGAGATCAGGTTTCAGCTCCATCTGAGTCAGTCATGGCTGCCCACATGAGGGATCTTCTTAGAGCTCGTCCACCCACTTTTGATGGTTTGGGCAGTGGATCAGAGGCTGAGACTTGGTTGTTTGATCTAAATAGGTGTTTTTCCATGCATTCGTACGGTAGTAACACCAGGGCTAGGTGTGCGATTATGCATCTGAGGGATTTCGCATCTACCTAGTGGAGGTTAGAGGAGCAAAAGCTCCATTTGGATATCAACACTATATCTTGGGAGTTGTTCCTAGAGCAGTTTAGAGCTCGATTCCTTTCTGATCATTAGCGTCAGCGCCGTGGAGATGAGTTTCATGCCCTTCAACAGATGGATATGTCAGTGGAACAGTTTGAACGTCGTTTCTTCGAGCTCAAACAATTTGCAGGCATAGGTGACAACGAGGGTATGTTAGTCCAACATTTCATTAGGGGTTTAAACCCCTAGATCAGTGGTGGTGTTCGGGTATTTGAGCCGAAGACCATGGAGGTAGCTATGGATAAGACTCGTATTGTTGAGGAGAATTTGGCTTTGGTTTTAGGTGGTCAGGCAGGAGTTCAGTTTGGCATTACACCTTCTTCTGGTGTTGCATCTTAGGGTGGCCGATCTCAGGCTACAGGGTTTTCTAGAGGGCATCAGTCACCCGCTAAGGGCGAGCAGCAGCAGTCTTCACAGTCTAGGCAGCATAATCCTCAGTCCCAACCCGATAGGAGTTGGAAGTAGAAGAAGAGAGATAGGAGTTGGTTGCGAGCTCATCGTGATCATGTTGATCAACCTACTCAAAGTTCTCAGTCGGCGTTCAGTGGAGGTGGTTTTCCATGACCTAGTGGGCCTCCAGCTATTCAAGGTTTCAGTAGAGGGACTGGATGTTTCTCTTGTGGTCAGTAGGGCCACTTTGCTCGTGAGTTTCCTCAGCAGGGCAATTCTGGTTTTAGTCAGAGGTCGGCAGCTTCAGAGCCGACAGTAGGAGATGCAGGCAGATCACATAGGGCATTCACTGTGGTGGATACCCATCAGGCCGAGCATCTAGGTGTAGTTCGTCCTTCAGCTTCAGGAGTTGATCCTCACAGATCGAGGTTCTGAGTCAGTTAGTGTTCAGTTGGTTTTGAGGGAGTTCTATCCCTATTTTGTTTGCAGGCTTCCAAGAGTAAGCCTGACCCTAGGGGGAGGATGTAACACTCCTTTGTTTTGGCTCTTTTGTTCGGCAGTGTTTTCTTTGTAATGATTGTGTTTGATTATGCTTTGACTTTGGAACTTGGTGATTATTTGATCGTGAACTAATTAACGATGCGTATGTTATATTATATTTTGATGTGATGTTATTTTATTCTGATGTTATCTTTATGACATGTTTTGGATTAACTTAGAAGATATTTGATTTAACGATGTTTTATGCTTGTGATCATATCATTGATGTTAGAATTGTCGGTTAGTAATTGTGTATTGGTGAAGGGGATGGGATTGTATCACTCGTTTGTGAGTGCCCTACGATTATGAGATTTCCTCTTCACGGTGTGTTTGATCATATTATATATATATGCATGTCAATGTACTCTTTGTTTGCAGGTTGACAGGTATATGACATCGACTCCACCTGGTTCACAGATTTGAGCATGTCCATTGACCAACGGAAATCGATTGGGAGATAGTAGCTAGGTTTTCCGTACCAAGTCGTAACCCTAGTCATAGCGTGTCATCGAGTTGTTGTCGAGTTGGTTGTTTTAATTCGGTCCTTTGCACCTTGAGTATTTATTTAATTGCAAATTATAAAGGGTATTAAATGGCTTGCGTAGTTAAATTTATGATTAAATGTATCTAGTTGCAAGGTTGATTTGTTATTTATTTTATTGATTGATTTGATTTAATTTATTGATTAATTAGATTAATGGTGATTTATTAATTGAAATAGTGATTTTTGACATTATTGTATATTAAGATTTAATTAAAATAGAAGTATAAATTATGTTTGGATAGTTAGAAATAAATTAAAATAAATAAATAAATAAAAGGAGAATGTGTTTTGAATCTCACTTTTGAAAATTATTGATAAAGTAATTTCTTTGCAAAGTTTGTATTCTTTTATTTTAGTGAATTTTGAAAAGTGCATGAGGTTTGAATTAGAAAATAAAAATTTGTTTTAAATTTGAAAATTGGAAATATCCTCCAAATTTTGCAATAAATTTAGTGGGTGGGAATATTTTAGGGGTTTGACCAATTTGGGGAAAAAAAAACTCTATTTTAGCAAATGTAAATTCATATAATTTTCAATTTGCTATTTTGGGAAGAAAAGGATTTTTGCTGTGGATTTTGGAAGGGGAGATCAAGATTTGGAATCTGGGAAAAACTTGGAGTTGGAATTTGCAACTCATCTTCTTCTCAAGATCTTCTTTCAAACTTCAGATCACAGGTTTTCATGTTTTATTTGTGCAAGAAATTTATATTTTTCAGTTTAAATCTTGTTTTCAAATTCTTGGTTTGAATCTTGATTAGATCTTGAGAATAAATTAGATTACTGTTGTGAAATCAAACCTTGCAATAGAAATCCTCCATTTTAACAATAGGATTTTGAATGAAACAAAAGAAATCATAAAATCTTGTGGGTGTAATTGAGAAATTTCCATTATGTTTTAGAAATTAAGATTGTTGTGTTTTTTATTTTCTGTAGATAAGTTGCTCAATTTGAACTGTGAATGGAGTTTAGATTTATATATATATATTTGCATATAAATCTTATATGTTGTTGGTTGGGAGTTCATTCTTTTAAAAATAAATAAATAAATAAATTCTTTTTTTTCCTGTGCAAAATTTCATTCTGGAAAACAAAAACCAGAACAGGGACTGTTTTTCTTTTTTGAAAAATATTATAAAAATATATATATATATATAATGAGGGGGCGGGGAGAGGGTTGCCCCCACAACCGGCCCCCATGAGGGAGGCGTTGCCTCCACAGGCAGCGACTCCCCCAAGGGGGAGGGGCTGCGTCCCCTGTGTAAGGGCTGCATAGTAGCTAGTCCTTTATCTTTTGTTTTTTTATTTATTATTTTAAATTTTAATATAATTTTTTATATATTATAATATATATTTAATATAATATATATTTATTATATGCATTAAATTTTTAATATATAGATAATATATATATTATATGTAAATATATATTTTATAATATTGTTTAAATAATTTTTATTTTATTTTTATGTAATGGTTATTTTTATAATGTATTTTATTATTATTATGCATTTTCTTTTATAATAACTTGTAATTTGGAATTTTAAATTGATTGATTTAATATTATTATTTTTTTATATAATATAATTAAAAATAATAATTTTATATTTAAGCGTATATATATATTTATATTAGTATATATATACATTGAGTATATATATATACTTTTATACGTATATTTATTATATAATTAGATTATTTTAAGATGTTTTTATCACGTTAATAGAGGCAAAAAGTGAATTTTAGGTAGTCAAATGTTTTAATTAAAAAGTTGTTTTTTTTATAATCAAGGGAATTATTTTAAAGTTGATTTTATAATCAAATGACTTTGTTTAAAATTGCACTTTGAATATTCTATATAATGGAGGAAAATAGAATTAAATGGTTAGAGTTTAAATTCTTTAGCATTGCTAATACGAGTTGATTTGTTTTGAGTATGAACGTATAATGCCAATTATTTAATGAATTTCATGTACTATATTAGTGCTTGGCTTGGGTTTAGGAAACCCTAACGTTAGCTTGTTGAGTTGCCTGAAATGCTTTTTAAATGATGTTGCGTTCTTTCTCGATGTTGGGCAAATGGGGTTAATTATCTAGTAAGTCTTCCAGAGGAGTCCTCTAGGTGGGGATGTTTTATGTAGTGGTTCAATTTGCGAATCACCTTGGGAAATGTGTAGATTTGTATTATGTTGTACCCGGTTTCCACAAATGGGGATTTGTGCCTCCTTGGGATTAGGAGAGGGTTTGTGTGGTTTGTGACTCCTTGGAAGGAGTGGGCCTTGTTTTTCGTGTTCCTCCAAGAGTTTGGAGTGGGTTTTGTTGTATGTTGCCTCCTTGGATTGGAGAGGTCGTCCTATCTAGTTAACCATTGGGTTGTGGTTTTGTACCGTGGTTGCGTTGTCGTTAGGAGAGTGGCTCTTTGTGGGGGTCCGGCACACAAAGGGGCGCCAGGGTAACTCACCTAGGGTTTAATTAAGTGATAACTTAAAAGAAATTAATGGGGCACTTTCACACTAAATAAAGATAATGAATGTCTCTCTCTTGAAGCTTGCATTTGTTAAGGCTCGAGATGAGGCGAGACGCATAGTTTTGCATGAGGGTCCGGCGGTCGGTAGAGGCAAGCCAGGGTAACCCAAGATGGGGGTCCGGTAGCCTAGGAAGGTTGAGCTAGGGTAACTCATGGAAATTTATGTATGACACTCTACCTATGCTAGCAGCCAGTCAGATAGTGTGTGGTATTCAGTTGATGTGCATGATCATTGTTCTCTGGAAGCATTGTAACTTTGTGTTAGTGATTTGGTGGTTGTTGTTTCAGTTCAGTTTATGTTGTAGCCTGTTTCTAGTGGTAGATGGTCTTGTGTTGGATTCCTGGTTACTATCTCCTAGCACGGGGGGTAAGCCTTTGGGTATCACACAGTTGGGTGGAACATGCACCTTAATCCGTTGGTTTTCTTCTTGTTCGTGTGGACGAGATTTCCAGTTGGAGAGCTCGTGGGATCCAGTTTCTTGTCATGCTTTATTCATCCTGTTGATCTTGTATTTTATTACCCCTCATTTTTATCGAGGTGAAATTTGTCATATGTAATCATGATTATTAGATTTATCTCATTCGGGGAATGAGCGTTGTAATCTTATTGTAAATTAATTGTTATTTGAAATCATGTGGTAAATTATTATGTATGGAATGTATGTGAACTTAATTGTTAAGTAAATCAAATGTTATGAATTTAATTCATGTTTCTTGTTTGGGTTTAAGTAACTTAGTCTCGTAACCTTAGGGGTTGTTGGCAATTGGTTAGTGAACTTACATGTTATTGTTCTTATTTAAAAAAAAAAATTAGTTCATTTGTGTAGTAAATTGCAACTTCCCCTAGGGTTGCATGGTGGGGTGTTACACTGATTGATAGTGAGAGGTCAAGAAAACCATAGATCAAGACATAGAGTATTTATAATATCTTAAGAGATTCCATGATAATGTCAAAATTCGGTTTAATGCATCAAGATATTTGGTATTTGAATCTAGAGAGTAAAATGACATAAGGTTATAAACCCTAGAAATTGCAAGTATGCAATGAGGGACTCATAAAAAGATTAGAAATACCTAAATCTTTATATTACATGTAAATCCTAGATTAAGGAATTAGTTCTAAGTCAGATTGGCTAGAATGGATTCTCAGCATTGACAAGTTGTGTCTAGAGTACCAAATAAAGTAAGATGATAAGATGAGATAATTTCTAAGATGAGTCAGAGGTGTGTGTCTAGATGGCATGACCAATCATAATGACCATACCTAGCTAGAAGGGTTCTAGAGTTGTACGGTCGATTGAGTTTGGTAGGACACATCACCAGGACTTAGATGGAGAAACTTGATAGTTCCTTATATCTATACCCTTCATGAAGGGCAGGGCCATTTCCAATTAGGGAGTGTGCGGGGGACCTCTTGAGTTTGAGGTTGGAGGAAAAGCACTCGGATGATGCTCTCCCTCTGTAGCAGAAGACTCACCAAGGCTCATGAAGATAGATATCAACATTCTAGATGCAGTGAACTCCTTGATATGACTTTTGACAGTCAAACTTATGAGGTAAAACTATTATTTTTCCATTTGTATTTTATGTAATATAAATGAAAAGTGTAAGGGCTTCTCTTTGATTCTAGCTATGATTACATATGATTTCAAGTTTGAAATTATCTAGAAAATTTGTACTTTATTTCTTGAGCTTATGCAAATGAAAAAAATATATATGTCACGTTACTAAGTGTACATTTACCTTCTAGTAAATTCTTGAGTATTAAGAGGAGGGATGTTACATATTTCAATTCTCTTCATATCATTCATACACTTTTTCCAAAATCTACTCTTGGCACATTTTTATATTTTTTTTGTGATTTCACATTTATGTCAATTGCTTGGATGTCTTAGCACCTGGAAAGGATCTATTTACATGAAATAAATACATTTGATCTACTTTACATGTATTGAGGTTATCAATTTGTACTTTTTTTCATTTGAGGAAGTATTATGGTTTTTTTTTGTTCATCCTTTTGTGGTCATCTTGGAAAAGGATAATTATGATTCTTAGTGACACGATATCTTGACACATCTCAGGTAGCTTGATCTTTTTCCTTATTTAAGGACTCATACCTACATTAGACACACTAGGGAGTAGATAAGCATTAGGTATTATTAATGATCATGTTGTAGGAGTTATTTATTTAGTGTTGATCATGACACTATGTGTGTTGTATCAGACATTGAGTATCCCCACACACATTGGAATCAACTTTGGGAGATCCATGAAGACCCTCATATCTCTCTATTCCTATAGGATCATGCTACAACTTGTCCCATTCCTCTTATAGATACATATTGTATACCTTTTGATAACGATACTTTAGAGGAGCTTGAGTATACTACGGGTCTTGCATGTTCCAATGGTTCAAAGACTTATCTTCATGTTCCCACTCTTCAGATCAAGACTTGACCTTCATCTTCTATTACTCTTGATCATCTTAACATTGCCACATCCTCAGCCCCTTATTGGTTTAGTCCAATGGGAAATTCATCCTTCTAGACACAACTACTTGGGATTCATATCTTGTAGACATATCATCCTTGTTTGATGTCAAAGCATCCGGGTATGCCTATTATCCACATCATTTCTTTTGCAATTTTTGGTTTTGTTTGTTTCAAAAAATATTATTGTGGTACGTTTGGGCATCTGCAAACATTTGTTATTTGATGACCCCGTTGTGCCAGTAAGGAATTTGGAAGTTGGAAATTGTTTAATAACATTCGATTTAAAAGTCAAATCAGCATCAAATGTTTATATTAGAATTTTTTTTTAAAAATGTCTTAATTCCTCCATAGTGTTGGGTGCTTCAAATGCTAGGCATGGGTTTTTGGGTTGTTCATATGCCTTGATATTGACACAAAAAAAACAAACAAACAAAATCTTTCCTTTGGGCAGCGTGGAAAAGAAAAAGAGAGGGAGGTTTAGTCGCTTGCTGGAAGAGAATGAGACGCCAAGCAGCAACCTTGAATAGAAAAAATAAAAAAGGACGAATCAACCTCCTTTTGACTGGCTTTTTGAAGAAAAGTCTGCCAAGTTAAAATTATGAAAGTGGTGTGGTTGTAGGGGAAAGCAAGGTGTTGGTGGAGGAAAAATGAAGTGGGCATCGATTCTTGGCTGTGATTGAAATTTTGGAAAAGTAAAGGACTTGACAAGGGCGTGGTGTATGGAGGAGTGCTAGAACAAATTTGAATGAAGTTAGAATGGTGTCAAGAAACATTGTAATTGATAGGAAAAATGATTTTGTAGGTGCATATTCAAATTTCATGTATATATTTGATTGAAAGAAAACAATAAAATATTACAAACTTGTTTTGTGCTTGGTTCATTCAAACTTGGGTGAAGATTTTGGTTTATTTAATTAAATAGTTGCAAATTGCTCTCTGTCTAATAAGACATAGAGCTTTTGGTCTGCATTATTGTTTGTAGAGTCCTATATTCCAACTTTGGAGGATTACTTTGAGAACATCCATCTCCTCTTTGTTGAAGCCACATCATCAATGTTGGACCATCATCTTCGTCATCTTTGGAGTTTTTTTAATCAACCTTCACAAGTTTCTAGATTGATATCATCTCATTCTGACATGTGGGCATTTGAGCAGTTTTAGAGGCACACATCTTTGGATTTGGATTCATGATTCTTCCATTTTTTTAGAATGGCTTCTCCAATCACCAATGGGCTTATTTCTTCCTAAGGGGAGAAATGTTGTTTGTAGGTAATGGATTGTGTTGTGTTTGAGTGTTCATTATTGGCACATGAGCTCTTTCTTTATGGGGGAATTTATATCCTCTTTTTCTCTCCTACTAAGGAACATTTATTGTACTTGTGTGATAGAAGTAGTTGTTAGGAGGACATATTGTGTCCTTCTTCTATCCATTTTTCACTAGTACAGTTATTTTTTTCTCTCTTTTGGAGAGGAGTATTTTCCCATGTGGTTTTCTCATTTTCTCTAGTCATGAAAGATTTCATTTGTTTGTACATGGGTACCTCATTAGGTCTTGTATCCGGGACCTATTCATGCATCCATCATTTCATTCTTCATCAAGTTTTTTAGCTTCTCCCTAAGTTGATTTTACCGGGTGGTGTTGGAGTAATTAGGACAATCACCTAACACTTAATTAGTCATAATTAATTATTATTTCCCTTATTACTTTAATTACTTAAGCTAAATTTAGGAGTGTTTTTTATTATTAAATTGAGATATTTATAGGTCAAGTTGTCTCATTGCATAAGATTAACACACTTGTCGCAGTCTAATCAAATCCCCATCTAGGGTTTGCACTTTTAATTTTTTATATAAGCATTCATTTGTAATTTGTAATCAATTCTATTTCATTACATTCATTAATCTCAATATTAGATACTTGTGTGGATCAATCATTTTCTCTTGGTTGCATGAGCATAATTATTGCTTTGAACTCTCGTTTATGATAGGCGTTTTGGTTGCAGGTGATTTTTGGGAGTTATGGGGTTCACTATCAACTTCAACAACATATATGTATATATACATATGAACTTATATATACATACATATATGTATATGTTTATATATGTATATGTATATGTATATGTGTGTATATATTAGATTTATGTTAAATATGTGCATAGATATCATTTTAAAGACAGTTATTTTTTAAAATTTATCTTTTATTTTTTATTTAAAAGAAGAAAGTTTCAAAATACTCAAAATATTTTGATTTTATATATACGTATATGTATACATACATACATATGTGTGTGTATATATGTATATGTATTTTAATATTTATATATCTTTATGTATATATTAGATTTATGTAAAAAATATGCATAGCTATCAATTTAAAGACACTTATTTTTTAAAATTTATCTTTTATTTTAATTTTAATTTAGAAAAAGTAAATAATTTAGAAATGTATATAATTTTATATTTTATATTTTAATTTACACAAAATAATTAATGTTTTAATATTCAAAAATTAAAAATAATAATATTAGAATTTTTTTAAGTTATTAAATATAAATAAATATAAATTTGGTGTCTTTATTTTATTTTATTATAGATCTATTTTAGTTACTACATATTTAAAAACTTTGGTGTCTAATTTATTTTCCTGTCTTTATTATTTAAAAAATAAATGTGACTAAATAGTTTTTCTTTCAACTATCCTTTCGTGATGACCACATAATTCTCCTTTATTCTTATATACTAGTATTATTTATGTAATTTAGATATTTTAAATATTCTACTTTAGAATTATTTAAGAACTAGCATTTTTATCTTTTAAAAAAATAATGTAAAATATGTCGATAGATTTCTTGAGTTGCTTTCTTTAAAATCAATTTATCATATATAAGTGGAATAGGCACGTGGAGAAGGAAATATCTCAATATAGTTTATATAATTTTTAAAATATAGATATGCCAGTAACATCCATGGTTGCAACATATAAGATGTTAATTTAGTTCTTATCATAATTTTAAGATAAATAATACATGTTAAATTGTGAATAACATGAGATGTAGGATCAAACAACGAACAAAAACACCTTCCATGCAAGAGAGTTGCAAATAATTATATTTGTTATATCCTTAACAAGAAAAACTTATAGAATGTACCTCAAGAGTCTTCAAGAGATAATACAATGAGGAAGAGTGCTTTATAAGAGAAACCCTAAATGATAAAGGGTTTAGATCATGACAAGTGTCATCATCCTATGTAATGATACAAAATGATCTAATAAAAGCTTACTCCACTTAACAAAAAAAACACTCCCAAGTTTAGCTTAAGTGTGTGAAATGAATTAGCATAACAATCAATTAAAGATTAATTAATTATTATCTAATGCATGATTACTCTAACACCCCCCTTAAGATGAACTTAGGGAGTAACTAAAAAGCCTAAAAATTCAATGCATAAAAAGCAAACAATGCATGATGGGTTCCAAAAAACAAGGTCTGATGAGGTACCCATGTAAAAACAATCTAATGTCTCACTTAGCTAAAGAAAAGGAGAAAACATCATGGGATAAACTCCTCCTAAAGAGAGAATGGTGAATGAAGGAATAAGAAGCCTCCATAATAGTATCCCAAAAAGAATAGGAATGTGAAGAACATAACACAAGTACGAAGAAGTTGTAGAAAATAATCAAATGATGACTACTATAGTATTGAAATGAAGAACCTTATCTAAAATAGATGATGATCACGACCAAGAAGACAATAATATACATGAGTGCCCCAAATGAAACTACTTGAATCAGATGGAAAACAAAGGCAAACATTGAAGATACAAATGACACAAATACCAATAGTCTAAAGAACACTGATCAAGTGAAAATAGAAGCTCATCTCCAAAATTAGGAATCTAAGAATTTCCATATGGTAAATTCTCCATTTCACCAAAATTCATGGGTAAATGAATTTTGCATTTGCTTAGTACATAGGAACAAGAACTAGATACATATATCACTCCAAAACGAACCAAGGAAGCATTAACACCAATAGTAGAAACCTCCCATAATGTGGAAAAAGGGAGAGTCAAAAAAATTCTACTAAAACTGTGTCATCAACAAATGCATGTAGGAGAACAAATAAAATTTGTGTTGGCATATGGCTTCTAGTGTTGTAATTGATGGCAAATGAAGTCATTGATCCAGTCCACACTACAGTATCTAACTATACCAGAAGACAGAGTGAAGAACAGGGTATCTGACTAAAGTTGAATATGTCAAGAGGTTTGCTTTATCAGTTTAACATTTTTGGTTGTGGATCTTGAGGAAGGTCGTTGGATATATGAAATGTGTTATTCTCGAGTTTTTTGTTGTCGCATCAAGTGGTGTATGAGTTAGGAGATCCGGTCATTCAATTTTCTGTTCATCAATGTATGAAGGTCGACTAAGTGAATGTAAGGTGTTGTGGATGTCTAAAGCGGAATTGTTGTTACAACCCTAACTTTAACTATATTTTAATTTTTACTTTTGAAGTAATTAGTAGATAATTATGCATGACTCAATGATTTGATGTTAAGGAAATTTTTTGTAAAAATTAATGTTTTCATGAGTTAGGTTTATTTGACTAAAATTGACATGTGTTTAAAAGTTGCCAAGATGTGATGATTTCATAAGGATTATGAAATGATTAATGATACATTAATCTTGAGTTGGTGTTTGCAAGTTGCATTCAGGGAACAAGTTTTCGCCCCTCCGAGAAAGGGAGGGAGAGCATCATCAGAGAGAAGGGTATAGATATAAGGTAAAGAACAAGTTGTCGCCATCTTAGGTCTAGTGTTGGTGTGAAGTGGTGAACCCAGTTATACTCGACCCTTTTAGTCTAAGTTTATTTGTCAACTCGAAAAATTGTTAATGACGTGAATGAGTTTATGTTGATTCATTTTCTAATCTATTAAGTTATTCGTTGCATATTATATGCAAATATTATAAACCTAAGCTAGCTAATAGTAGCTTGCTTATAAATGAATGATAGTAGAAAAATGATATTATGGGAGTCATTCTGTGAAATATTAATAAATGCCAATATAGTGGCATTGATCAGTCAAACCACCACCCCTAATTTTTATCGTGGTACAATGGCATATATGTTTGAATACCTGTAGGTATGTGAAGTCATTTGGAAATGGTAGATGACTTTTCTTAAACCAAATTTTTCCATTACTTGAATTTAGCCATGGGTCTTGGATTTGGCTTGACTCAGTAATGAGTAGCTTAAGGGAATGTTTTGGTGGCATAAATTTTACATTTACAGGTTTTGTCTTAAATATCAAAGTGATATAATGACGGTGGAAAAATTTTAAATACATTAAAATGGTTGTAAAGCCATTTATGGCCACGTGTTAAAACCACAAAGGTGGCGCATGTCACTTGTTTGAAATGTCAAACTCTTGCAAGTCTATCGTGGTTGTTCATGCCTTGGTAACCCATCCTTAACTAATTTATTAACCGATCCTTGTCTTACTATTTTTGTGGGCGTGATAAGGAAGGAGGAAAAGGTTCGGTGGTGGAAAGTATGAGGAAAACGGTTGGACGCGGTAACAGGGGGGAAGTAACGAATTCTTGGCATGACTTATTAAGGATTTGGGGCTGGCAGTAGAGGGGAGTCAACAAAAGAAATCCATTTTCAACTATTCTTTAATGGAGCTCCATACCTGGTCCCAACACTCCCACCTTGGCGCAAGTTGGGAGAATAATTCACAAAAGGTTGGGATTTAGATGAGCTTTATCTTGAAAGTTTCTAAAACCTTTTGAAATGAATTCATTTTGTGCATACCCGACGATAATATCACTTTGTGACATGACAACTCTTTGAGTCCTTCTACCTAACAGTGCTTCATCTACGCCTCAACACTTGTGCACACATGTCAACCAAAGTAGGGATCGGGCCATTCTTTGGTAATATGTTGATATACACCATGACGGGACGAGAAGGATTTCACCATCGAAATAAGGGAGTGGAACATCACGTCTACTCTCAGATAGCAGATTGATGGGAAGAGAAGGTGAGGTTTTGAAAGAGAAGGCCAATTTTTGGATAAAACTTATAGCTCAGTAAAAGGTGAGAATATTTTATTCCTTTACTGCAAATAATGGTTATGGTATAGGCTTTGTTCGTTGCATACAAGCCTTGTTGTCTTTATTTAAGAACTTTATATTCTTGTATCTTTTTATCGATACATACTCGATGAGAAACGGGCCAACATACTTAGAATATGGTGTTGTGACTGTGTCTAAAATGGTCATCAGATTTATATAAACCTCGGGTGGTTAAAGGTTGACATATATATATATATAACCTTTGTGTAGCTTAGGCCGACAAAGGCATATAAATCATGCAGGCTATTGATGAATGTTGATAATAATCATATCTTTTGGTGTTTTAAACTGCTAACAAATGTTTAAGATCTCCTTGGTTCACCAGTGATAGATTATGGAAAGTATGAAGTGAAGATCAGTATAGTCGACTTAAGGTTGGCTGAATGGTATCTTCTACTCGGAACTTAGTGTTCAATGATCAATGTGTTAAACTTTTCTATTAGTGTGTATTGCGCCCAAGAAGACCAATGGTATCATATTTTGACATAGTTAAATAATGAGCTATTTTATCATGTGGCCAAGATAATATATGAGCAGATATCTCTACATGAGGCTGAGACAATGTTGAGTCATGATAGCGTAAGAATCTATAATAAACTCCTAGATATAATACCTTACTGCAAATTTTGAAACCTTGTTTTAAAAAGTAAGGGTTGAAATCAGTAAGCTCATGTAGAGATGAGATGGAAAGCCGATAAAAAGGTCAAATTAGGGTGTGTAATAATAGAAGATGTCCATTGATAAGTTCTCCACTCTATTCTTTCGAGAATGCATAAGATGTTTCTTTCACGAGAAATAAAATGACCTTTGCTATTCCTTCCTCATGTCTTCTTAAATGATGACATTATAGTCTTAAAAGAATATCTAGGATGAAGACTATGATAGTCCAATAGATGCATTATTGCTTTTAGAAGCATACCAATGCTATTTATCTGAATGGAGATTTTAGTGAAGATGAAACCTTATGTTAATGAAGTGGCAATGTAGCATCATGGATATGGAATTCCATATGTGAAATTGAGTTTTTGCATGTCTTTTTGTAAAACAAATCCAAGAGAATAGGCAATCCAGGGATGTGGAAATTTAGATAGCCTTCGATTATCAACTATTTCTTATGTTATGTTATCTCAGGAGAGAGAGTAAACTATGCAATGAAAAATATAGATTTCATAGTTCTTGATCAATAGAACTTATTTTAGTGCTAAGTGCACAGAATGCATAGATGGCCCAAGATTGGTTATCACTGGAATGATTCACCTCAGGGTGGGACATAAGGAGAGATTCGTAACTAAATTCAATATGGTGGTGGTAAACTATTATGTTGAATAAAGGTTTATAGGACAAGGAAGTCATTTATGGGTTCATAACTTAACCTATGTTGAGAGTCAGTAGACTCAAGTAGACCAAGGGGTCGGAAGTAGATTATTATCTTTTATAAATCAACCTTTTAGGGTTGAAAGATTGTCTTAGATCAAAACAATTAATACAAAATGAAAGTATTCTTTTAGATATTATATTGGTGAGGAAATACCTCGAATACTATGCTTATTCGTGTTACATGAAATCTAAACTTGAACAATGTCAAGTGGTCTAGGAAATACTAGAAGCATTTTGTTCTTATGATTAATTACACTTATGTTATTACCTTTGAAAAAAAATAAGGATGTTTGATATTTCCATATATTGGGTTAGAGAAGCTAAACTCTAGTATTGAAACGAGGAGGATATAGGACATCTATAGCTCTTATGTCGGATATGACATTGAACCTATATATTGATTGACAGTGAAAGGTCGAAGAAAACCATAGATCAAGACAGGAAGTCTTTATAATACCTTAAGAGATTCCATGATAATTTCGAAACTCGATTTAATGCATCAAAGATGTTGGGTATTGAATCTTGAGAGTAAAATGACAGGAAGTCATAAACCCTAGATGTTGCGAGAATGCAATAAGGGACCTTTGAACAGGTTTGAAATATCTAAATCTTTACATTACATGTGTATCTTGGATTAGGGATTAGTTCTAAGTCAGATTGGCTAGAATGTATTTTCTATGTAGACTAGTATATGTCTAGAGTACCGAATAAAGTAAGTAAAATTATAGGATGAGACAGATTCTAAACAAGTTAGAGGTGTGTGTCTAGATGGCACGACCAATCAGAATGATCATACTTAGCTAGAAGGGATCTAGAGTTGTATGGTCGATTGAGTTTTGTAGGACACATCACTAGGACTCAGATGGAGAAACTTGACAGTTCCTTATATCTACACCCTTCGAGAAGGGTCGGGTCACTTCCAATTAGGAAGTGTGCAGGGGACCACTTGAGTCTACGGTTGGAGGAAAAGCACTCAGATGATGCTCTCCCTTTGTAGCAGTAGAATCTCTGAGCCTTGTGAAGATAGAGATCAACATTCTAGATGTAGTGAACTCCATGTTCTGGCTTATGACAGTCAAAACTTATGAGGTAAAACTATTCTTTTTCCAATCGTATTTTATGTAATATAAATGGGATGTGTAAGGAATTCTCTTTGTTTCTAGCTGTGATTATATATGATTTCAAGTTTGAAATTATCTAGAAAAGTTGTACTTATTTCTTAAGCTTATGCAAGTGTGTTTTTTTTTTTTTAAATTCTCTCTCATGGTTACTAGTTTATTTACCTTCTAGTAAATTCTTGAGTTTACTTGAGTATTAAGAAGAGGGATGTTACAATTGTTTGGAGTATTTTTGTGTTTGAATATTTTGTTTTGGGTCCTAACTATGCTATGGCTGACTTTGGTGGATGCGCATTAAATGTTATTCATGATTTGAGTCAACAGTTGGAAGATATTTTCTATTTTATTGAAGCCAACATACAACGACTGAATTCTTGGTAGTAGATATATATATGAGATTGGTTAATTCATTTTGATAGGTGTGTGGTGTTCGATATGTGTGGGTGTGTATTGTGAATATCAGAAGAGCAATTAAGCGATTTTCATTTGTGCAGAAGAGGATTTTGTGAAGTGAATTAAGCCAGAGCAGAGCAAAGTGCAGAATCAGACAAAAGGTCCAAAATCTGATCTATGAGCCTAATCAAAATTGTAATCAGGCATTTATAGATGCTATTTTCTCATTTCAACCTTTTGTTGTAATCCAAATTTTTTGTAAGGCAGTGAGCCTTCCTGATTTTGAACAGTGAGCTCTACGCAGTGTGTCTGAATGTAAGTGCATTCCCCATTTTGTAAAACACTTATATTTTGAGTACTCAAATTGTGGATTGACCTCCACCGTGGTTTTTCCCTTAACCAGGTTTCCACATAAAAATCCTTGTCTAAATGCAAGTGCATTCCCCATTTTGTAAAACACTTATATTTTGAGTACTCAAATTGTGGATTGACCTCCACCGTGGTTTTTCCCTTAACCGAGTTTCCACATAAAAATCCTTATGTTATGGTGTTGTGGATTATTTTTCTATGTTCATGCATCTTTCTTTTGATTGAATGTTATATACACTTGAGAAATCAATTTAATAAAGTTAAAAATTGCACAACACTGATTCACCCCCCCTCTCAGTGTTGCTTGAGTCCAACAATTGGTATCAGAGTGAAGTTCCTCGGAAGAAGTTTTACAACTTGAGGTGGATCTTGGAATGTAATGGACTATGGTAGTCTTTAGCAGCAACTTTTGGTGGCACTTGATGACCTTGATCATTCTAAAGAAAAAGTCTAGGAATTGAGAGAAAATCTTAAGGATACTGAGAAATTCATTCAGAAGTTGAAGGTTTATATTATTAAGTCTAGGGAAAAGAGAAAGGATCTATGTGATTAGATTAAGTAGAAAGAGAGCAAAAGCATGGATGATGTTCACTTGAATCAAACCTTGAAGGAAATAACTGAAGAATGTGAAAAGCTTTCTAGAGACGATGCTACCCTAAAGCATGAGATGGAATCTATGGCGATGAAGATGACTAAGGAGATTGAAGAAAGAAAGCAAAATGAGGAAAATCTTGTCCAGTCCCTAAAAGAGAGATCTGATGAATGTAGTAGAATTAATGGAGAATTCATTTAGTTAGAGATTGAATTGCAACAATCTAGAAACAATGAAGAAGAGCTTGAAAAACAAATTGTTATTCTCAGGGATGAACTCACTACTACAAATGAATACAAGGAGAAGTTCAAAATTAGCTTTGTTAAGCTTGATGAGCTGACTCAAGGGAAAAAGAATGCGAATGATAAGCAAGGTATTGGTTATGAAAAAGGAGAGAGTTCTGGATCTGGACAAAGGAATTCTAAGCAAGGAAATCTAATGAACAAAGCAAGAAGGCATACGGTAAGACAACCTAATGCTCAAAATTTTAATGGATACTGTTTTGCTTGCACTAAATTTGGTCATATGGCTACTCAATGTAGAAGCAAAATGAAATTAAGTGATTCATCATTTTTCGGTTAGTGTTTCAATTAAAATAAGTTTGGTCACAAGTCAATTGAATGTAGAAATGTGTCAAACAACTCTGTTAATGGGAGTGTTAGATGTTATACCTATGGAAGATTTGGGCATATTGCTAACTAGTGCAAATCGAGAAGAAATCAATGGAGTAACTGGTCTGAACAAGGGAATTTTGTGTGCTTTAATTGCAACAAATATGGTCACATTGCAAGATTCTGTAGAAACAAGAACATGGATAGAAGAGGTCTGGTATATAAAGGAAGAAATATGCAAAAAGATGATAAAGGAAAAGGGAAAGTATCTGTGGATGAAATAAGAGATCAGATGAAGAAGACATGGGTGAAGAAGTGTCCCTTTGTTACAGGAAATGAGCCAACACCATAACCTACTTCTGGTAATTCCTCCAAGAATTAGTTTTAGGCCTTTGGCCTAGGGGGAGCTGTCAAGAAAATCTTTCAAACCCCCTGCCAGTAAGTGACACCGGGATGTGGATGAGTGCAGTGGTTGCATTGATGATCTACAAAGGTTACTAGAATAGTTGGAAAGGATGTCATGCTGAGTTGGAGATCCGCAAAAGAGTTATCTTTCGCAGACTAAGAAAATATGGTATTAAGATAAGTTAGGGCAAAAGCATTTATTACAACAAAAGTTAAGTGTGAAATATAAAGGCAACTTGAAACCCTCATTTGCCACTTTGTGTTGAAGAAAAGAAGAAGGAAAGCACTCTACACCAGAATTTTGAATGCATGAGGAGAATTCGGTGGTGAAACCCTAATCCATCAGGTATTTTGGTAGTATTGAGAAATTTTAATTTGGTGTGCGGTTGAAGAACTTCTTTGGTATTTTCAAGACATGTGTACAGAAGGTAAAATGGAACAAATCAAAGGAATGATAAAACTAGATGAGTATAGCAGTGAGAAGATTAGAGCCGAAAGAAACATGTTGTCGCACGACGAATTGAAATGGTTGAATGAAGCAAAGCACAAAAGCTTGGATATTTGGAGTGAATTACCCTATTTCAGAAGCGCCGAAGTCGTCAAGTTTATTCTGAACAGATTGAATGATGATATTCTGACTCTGGATAAACCTTGTAGTGCCTCTCATGTTAATGATACTTTTGATACTACTTTGTGTGTGTTTTGATTCTTTGTGGTTTCTGATTATGTTTGATGCTTACTGGATACTCTGTTAGACATATTTTTTGCCATGTGTTTGGCGTGGTAGACAGTTATGTTTATTTGCTTCTGATAGTTGGACTTATGTGTGGGATACTTATGTTATGATGATGTTACTGAGTGTGTTATATTGATGATGTGATATTTAGATTTTGATTATTGTATTTGATTTGAGTGAAGGAGATGGGGTGGCATCACTCATCCGTGAGTGCCCTGCCTCACCGCAACTCTCTTTCACAATGTGTTTGATTATGAGTTATATGCATATGTATATGTTGTTTGACGTTTGGTGTTATGAAAGAATGCAGGTACCGGGTGCCGACTCCACCCGCATTGTCAGGTTTGAGCATGCCCTACATACCCAATGGTTTGATGTGGTTAGGGATTGGATAAGAAAGTACCCCCGTTTGTGTCAGTGGTTGGTCCAGTGATTGTTCATGTCTTATCTGTACTTCGTCCGTATGGGTATGATTTTAATTTTAATTTAAGTGATTTACTTTCATGAGTTTTATAATGTTGCAAAAGTTGCATTTATGGCTTTGACTAATGTATTATTATTTTAATTTAAATACTATCCTATGATGTTTTGTAATAAGTAACTAAATGTTCAATGTTGAAAATGGTATCAATTCTTTTGGAAAATAATTGTGTGCATTAGCATTTATTATTATTGTGAAATGTGAATTATCATTTAATTTAAATCAATAGAAGTTAATAATTTATTTTATTGGTTATTTAAAATTAATTCACATAAATTATTAGTGTGATTGATATTATTATTAAATAGTAATTTAATATTACATTTTAATTTTAAAGGTGGCTAAGTTAAATGTTGTTTTATTTATTTTAATATTATTTGATTGTTTTTTGAAAGTCAACTTTTATTTAAAAGGAATTAAATATTAAATGGTTGCATAAAATAGTGTTAGTTAATTGAGGAAAATGCCTTTTTTGAAATAAGAAACGGGAAGGAAATTGTGGCAAATGGCATTTGCATGGGAAAATATGTCAGTAAATTCATGGCAAGTTCTAATTTTTGTTTTTATTTTTAAATTTATATCCAAATAGTGCTTTTTCGAAAAAGAAAGGAAAAAAAATTTAAAAAAAATGAATTTTCTGTCTGCAACTCGAAAATGGTGAAATTTTTCTAAGAATTAAATCCTCTGTGTTTTTCTTCGAATTTTTGTTTAGAGGAATTTAGATTTTAGTTTTATGCTGGGCATTATTCTTGAAATTGTTTTGTTGGGGTTTCAGATCTCAGGATTGTTGAAGGTTGCGGCTGGCTGGATATGCTCAACGTGACACTTTGTCCTCAAATCAAATTAAGCAAAGGACTCTAGGTATTTTTAAATCCATGAAAAGATCTCTGTAAATTTTTAGTTTAAAAAAGAAAAGGATTTCCAAAAAAAAAAGAAAATTAAGATTTCTTTATAATTACTGTGAATTTTGGAATTTTTGTTTGTGAAATCCAATTCTCTGTAAATGTATATTAGTCTGTAGCTTTCTCCTTCCATTCGTTTCCTGCCCTATGTATTTTATATTGGATTCTAGTTGAGAATAATCGAATTTTTGTTTCTTTCTGTCCATTGTAATCTTCTCAGCCAAGATCCTCTGTAAATTGTCTTTGCCAGAGATCCTCTCTTGCTTTCCTTGCATTTCCCCAATTTGTTTCGTTCTATCTCAGATTTTGTGCATTGGGCTATGCCCAATTCTTCCCCTTTAGATGTAGGAAACGAATGCATATATATATATATATATATGTATGTATGTATGCATATAGTATATATACGTGAAATGAGAATATTTTATTGTAATGAGGAAGAATAATAATTCTGGAAAAATTAAATATGATGAGAAAATTTATATTGTTTAAATTCTTATTTAAATTATCATTTTTAGTTAATCTATAATTAGAAATGAAAGAATAGAAGTGAGAAAACAATTTATCATAAGTGGATTATGAACTTAATAATTATTTTATTAAATCGGTTTGTTTTTTATATAGAAATGATTTTTTATTTTTTATTTTTTAAATAAAAAATATTTTTTCAATCTTAGAAAAATTAGATTTGTAGAATAATTTGTTTGGAAAAAGAATTAAAAAAAGCAGAGAATAGATATTGTTACAAAACGAAATAAATATTTGATTTATAATGGTTTTAGTTTAATGTTTTAATTTCGAAGTTTATTTTGTATTTAAGTAATCATAGAAATTTTATTTGCTATTCTTTAATTTTGAATTTTTAACAAGTAAGGAAACCTAGAATTTCAAATTTTGGTATAATTAATTTGGTAAGATATTTAATGTTGGAAATTGAATGTTACCATAGGTTAGATTTGAAATATTTAATTGAATATTTCCGTAGATCAAAACTTAAAGATTTAATGTTAAGTAATAAATTATTTCCATAGATTTAATTAGAGATATTTCATGAACTTTATGATTTAGAATAGATTTTAAATGATGGAATTGTGATTTGTTATGCAATAGGTTTGTCTATGTTACTTATGTATTGGTCTAAATTGGAATAAGTATCATTTGTAAGAGTCTTGTCTTTGGTTATAAACATGAGTAGTGGATTTGATTATTTAATATACTTTCTTTTAGAATTATTTAGTGTGTAAAGTTCCATGTGTTATCTATTATTTTATATTTCAGT
This sequence comes from Sequoia sempervirens, assembly GCA_007258455.2. Lineage (NCBI taxonomy): Eukaryota > Viridiplantae > Streptophyta > Pinopsida > Cupressales > Cupressaceae > Sequoia > Sequoia sempervirens. The sequence goes on from VDFB02000363.1 coordinate 93,949,183, forward strand.
GAATAGTGTTTATTGTTGTAGTACCTAATAGTTGGCTAGAGAAACTATTTTGTGAATTGAATAATTGAAATAACTCGAGTGTTGTAGCAATTTTAATATTTTATTGATTGGAATGATTGTTTAGTTGTAGGTGGTTATTGCAAGAATACTTTTGTCCTTGTATATTATTGTTTTCATTAGATGATTAAGTAAGGGAGTTCAATAGCGATATTGATTGATTCATAATTAGTAGGTTATTTGTGTAAAATGATTATTATAGATAAAATTAGATAGTTCATATTGTTGAAAAGATTTAAGGAAAGATGGTTGACTCAGTTATAATAAGATGACAGTTATGCCCCTTACAATTGATATGGTTATTTTTCCCAAGAGCATTAATCATTGGAAATTCTCTCTTATAGTTAGGAGAACAAGGTAATTGAACCTTAATAAGGAAATCCCTTGCCGGTTAAGGTCTAGTTTACATTTTATCTTAAACAAGGATAAGTGATTAAGTTGTAGATTCTTCCAGATCAACTAAATATACATCTAGTATTGTTATACAATTGTTATGTTTTGTATTCATTATAGTATTAGGTGGTTTTAGGGTTGTTCATAATCGGTAAAGGACATTAATGTGAAACCCACTAGGGTAGAAAGTTGGTAGATCTTATTTTATCTTTATGCCATACTTATAGTGGATAAAAGACTAATTAGGAGAATATTATTATACAAAAGTAATTTCAATGGCTTAAGCATGTTTACAATATAGATTTTATGTTAACCATAAGAAGTCATGATTTACCCCTTATTCGATATTGCATTGTTTTCCATTATGATTTTATGAGTTGTGAATGTCTTCATGGTCATGTTTAAATGTTTTGATATAGAATGTGGAAGTGATGCCTTTGCGATTACCAGTTATTGTGATTTGGTTTGTACAATGTATTTTGGGATTTATGTGATTATCCCTTAACTTCCTATTTATTCAAAATAAAGGGGTTATATGATGTGTAGTTTTAATTGCATGAGTTGATTTATCTTGCTTGACTTTGAGTGATGGAAATTAGTATTTGATATGTCTTATGTTTAATTTAGGTTGATTTTTTGTACAGTTTGAAAGTATGACTTGATTTGGCATAATGAGTTATTTTGGTTCCTAGGTAGATATTTATGTACTTCAAGGGGCTAGGGGAAATGGTGTGTGTGTGCACATTTGTTGTTGCACCTTTTTGTCTATCTTTTTACCTCGTGAATATTTGTGTGGGTGGTACCTTCTAGTTTATGGGTTTCGATGCTTGGATAGTCACAAGATGGTCATTCCTCATGTGTTATGTTTTATAAAGAATGCCTTTATGTCTTGAGGATTGAGGTACACCTGTTACTTGTCTTTGATTTTAGGGTAACCGTAGGGGAGAGTGGCTCTTCTTGGGGCCAGTGTACAAGTGGTCACCCTTGAAAGAGTTTCCTTAAATAAGTGATAACCTAATTAATGTATCTAGTGGGTTGGGTTAGTTAACACATAACAAGATAAAAACATGCACCTCACCCCTGCCATTAGCGCTCTCAAAGGCTAAGGACGGGTGGGTCTCCGTGAAAGGTAAGTGGCTTTGCATGAGTCACTCTATGGGGCGACACCATGAGATAGGATGTCTGGTTAACCATAGATGGAGGTGGATCCTAATGATAGGTAGTCTGGTGAATCCATGTAAGGCCATACGATGACACTCTCCCACTATGCCGTTTGTTTTCCCTTGTTCTTGTTGCCTCTGGAGTTGTTTATTATCATTGTAGTTTATGTGGTTATGTGGTCTTGATTCATGTGGTGTTAGTCCTTTATGCTTTTATTTTGTGGTTGAGAGTTCTTTCTTATCGAATCCTTGCACGGGGGGTGTTCCTTCAGGTTCACAAGGTCAGGTGGAAATATGCAATGCACCCATTAGGTCCCTAAGCGGTGATCATGGCGCGGATGCAGTTGCATATTTGTTAGAGCTTCGTTCGGAGAAGATTGTTCTTTTAAAGAATTCAACTCTTCATTATTGTACTCTTGTATTATGTTATACCCTTCCCAATGTTATAAGGGAAGTAGCTTTGTATTGTAACTTTGTTTTCATGTTGTGTTGTACCTGTGGAAATATATTCCACAAATGTAACCTTGAACTCAGAAGTTGGATGTGGTAATATGTTATTTATGTTTAATTATCTATCTTATTCATGTTGTATGAATGTTATATTTATGTTATGTTTATTTACGCTTCCTTTATTCGTTAAGTTTGGTTTCGTTTATCATTTTAGTTAGTTGGGTTTGTTCAAGTAGTGCACCATGTTACCCCATGGGACTAGGTTGTTGTCATATGGTTTATATTAATGTTGTTTAATTATTTAATTATGTTTAATGTAATTGATGTTCTTTCAAAAAAAAGTTATTCTATTAATGTAGTAGTTGTGTCCTATGGGGTTTGCATGGCAGGGTGATACAACATGGTATCAGAGGCTAGGTTCATACACTGGGCACTCTGGATATGTGTGAGCCCATTATGTTGACCTAGGTGTTGTACTCTTGAGTTATGTTTTTCCTTTTTGGTGGGTTGAGCTTGTCTCCCGGAAATTGTCTTTAGGCATTGTTGGTCCAATGGTGCAGAAACTAGTGGAAAGGATAGGACCCTCGGTGTAGTGCACAATGCATCAATATCCTTCCTATTGGGGAATGCATTATGGACATTGGTGTAGTGTGTAAAGGTATGTTAAGTTAGGATTAGTTGTGATTTAATTTTAAATAACCAATAAAATAAATTATTAACTTCTATTGATTTAAATTAAATGATAATTCACATTTCGCAATAATAATAAATGCTAATGCACACAATTATTTTCCAAAAGAATTGTGGGCGGATGGGTGGGCCCCTCCCCAGCCTCTCCTTTGACACCTAAACCCGAGGGTGTGAGATGGCTATGCGATGGAGGGAGAGGATGCTAAGGTGACATATCCATGTCATTCTCGGGTTTGAGTTCACAGAAGGAGTGTTGGCCACCTTAATGAGGGCGGCTCATACGAAGCAGAGCATTTATGTTTGTCAGTTGGCTAGTTGGGCTTTGATTTAAGTCTGTTGTTTGGCGACACGTCGTATACGGAAACCCTCGACAAGACTTCAGGGTAGTCGGGTGGCGACTCACTTCACTTGAAGTGATTATTGTTAATGGTGCTCGGATTGCGGCCGTAGCACTCCTTCATTGCGAGGATGTGAAGTCCGTCCTACCATAATTTTGGCATATGTGCGATGGCCAAGCGGATTCTCACGGGCCTAAATTTGGATCCTTTATATTCACTCTGGTGCTTGGCTTTCGCATTTTGGTTTTGTTTTTCTGTGTTGCAGGGTGTAACTGCTTCCATGGAGGGGTCAAAAAAATCGAAGTTCACCATTCATATCTCCTTGGATGGTCTGGAATGCTTCAGTGTGGACACGCCGGTTTCTTTGGTCGCTACGGAGCGTCAAATAGCTTTTAGGGAGATCTCAGACCAAAGGCTGAAACGAATTCTAATTGAGGATGATCCTGTTTTACTGGTTGCGGTTAAAATGGTCCTGGGTAATGATCACTTGCATCGAAAGGAATATGCCAGAGACAATGCTCACATTTCCTCGCGTTTTTTAGCAGTCTTATTGGACCTGGAAATCCCGAAGAAGGTGGCGCGGGAACTAATGGAGCGTTTGTTCCGTGCGGATTTACTCGGTGGTTTGGAAGATACTTTGAAGGCGGCCCTTCTGGGCAAAGGTATTCCGCGCCCGGCCGATTTGCCTCTCTTATGGCATTTGGAGGAAGCGGTCAAGGTGTATCCCTTCCTCCTTGATCTTAAAGGGCCAGCTTTGTCTCGCCACCGGAAGCTCGCAGACGTGGCGGTGGAGTTCCTGAAGCGCAAATTAATGTTGGTGCCGTCGGAGGGTTTGGACTGGTTGGAGGGCTTTATTAGCTTTGCGGAGGTCAATGGTTTCTTGTAAGGGGGATCCGTGTTCTAAATCTCTGTCGACCGTTTCTGTAATATTTGGTTTTTTGACTGCTTGTTCATATGGGGGGGTGGTTCGGTCTGTTAATCCCCGTCTCTGTTTAAGATTTTTGGACTGTTGCATGCTCGGGCTCGGGGTTCTTGGTTTTGAATGGGTGGTTGGGCTGTCTTCTAGCCCACTGGTGATGGTGGATGGTTTTCCTGCGTTGCAGACGCTTGTAAGCTTTTTCCTTTTTAATATAATACTTCTATCGTGCGTATCAAAAAAATAAAATAAATTATTTTCCAAAAGAATTGATACCATTTTCAACATTGAACATTTAGTTACTTAATACAAAACACCATAGGATAGTATTTAAATTAAAATAATAATACATTAGTTAAAGCCATAAATGCAACTTTTGCAACATTATAAAACTCATGAAAGTAAATCACTTAAATTAAAATCCTTGTTTGTGTGCAGGGATGGGAGGGTCAAAGTCTGTAAAGAAGAAAGGAAAGGTAGGAAAGGATACCAAAAAAGGGGTGGTTATCAAAGAGAATCCTACATCAGTATCCCCACCTTGCATCCTAGATGACGAGACCCTGGCTCAGGCCCTCGCACGGCTCAAGGTAGAAAAAGAGAAAAAGGTAGATGAGCCAAAGCAAACAACAAAAGGGAAGAAGCCCTCCACGTTCCAAATAGTGGCCATTAGGGTGCAGACCTACCACTCCCCTATTGTCCAAGGAAGAGAAGGAGAGCCTTCATGCTTAGCCTTCTACTTCCATTATTGTGGTAGTGGACTCAGATGAGGACCCAGAGGAGTGTCCTCTTTTGGGCAATGAGTAGCTCGATAGTTGTTAGAGGGATGTTGAACCTTCTCTGTTGCTTAGTTGGTTTGCTACTTTATTCTATGTTATGATTATGAAACTTTGATACTTATTATAATATGTTTTACACTTTGAGACCTTATAGTTGGTTGTTTCACCATTCTAGATGGTGTTAGATGACATTTCATTTCATTTTGATGATCGTGAAATTATGAATTGATGTTTATGATACGTTGGATTTATGGAATTAGTATTGTGTTGGATAATTTTGATTATGTGTATCTCATGGTTCATGATTATGCTTATTATGCTGATGAGTAGCTATTGCCTTATGATGTGGTTCGTAACTATGTATGTTTACATGATCTTGTGACTTCTAGGAGTAAGTCGAGTTCTAGGGGGGAGGATGTAGTGCCTCTCATGTTACTGATACTTTTGATACTGCTTTGTGTGTGTTTTGATTCTGTGTGGTTTCTAATTATGTTTGATGCTTACTGGATACTCTATTAGACATCTTTTCCACCATGTGTTTGGCATGGTAGATAGTTATGTTTATTTGCTTCTGATAGTTAGACTTATGTGTGCGATACTTATGTTATGATGATGTTACTGAGTGTGTTATATTGATGATGTGATATTTAGATTTTGATTACTGTATCTGATTTGGGTGAAGGAGACGGGGTGACATCGCTCATCCGTGAGCGCCTTGCCTCACCACAACTCTCTTTCACAATGTGTTTGATTATGAGTTATATGCATATGTATATGTTGTTCAACGTTTGGTGTTATACATGAATGCAGGTACCGGGTGCCGACTCCACCCGCATTGTCGGGTTTGAGCGCACCCTACATACCCAATGGTTTGATGTGGTTAGGGAGTGGATAAGAAAGTACCCCCATCTGTGTTAGTGGTTGGTCTAGTGATTGTTCATGTCTTATCTGTACTTCGTCCATATGGGTATGATTTTAATTTAAGTGATTTACTTTCATGAGTTTTATAATGTTGCAAAAGTTGTGTTTATGGCTTTGACTAATGTATTATTATTTTAATTTAAATACTATCCTATGGTGTTTTGTATTAAGTAACTAAATGTTCAATGTTGAAAATGGTATCAATTCTTTTGGAAAATAATTGTGTGCATTAGCATTTATTATTATTGTGAAATGTGAATTATCATTTAATTTAAATCAATAGAAGTTAATAATTTATTTTATTGGTTATTTAAAATTAATTCACATAAACTATTAGTGTGATTGATATTATTATTAAATAGTAATTTAATATTACATTTTAATTTTAAAGGTGGCTAAGTTAAATGTTGTTTTATTTATTTTAATGTTATTTGATTATTTTTCGAAAGTCAACTTTTATTTAAAAGGAATTAAATATTAAATGGATGCATAAAATAGTGTTAGTTAATTAAGGAAAATGCCTTTTTCGAAATAAGAAACGGGAAGGAAATTGTGGCAAGTGCCATTTGCATGGGAAAATATGTCAGTAAATTTATGGCAAGTTTTGATTTTTGTTTTTTTTTTTAAAATTTATATCCAAATAGTGCTTTTTCGAAAAAGCAAGGAAAAAAAAGAAAAAAAAATGAATTTTCTGTCTGCAACTCAAAAATGGTGAAATTTTTCTGAGAATTAAATCCTCTGTGTTTTTCTTCGAATTTTTGTTTAGACGAATTTAGATTTTAGTTTTATGTTGGGCATTGTTCTTGAAATTGTTTTGCTGGGGTTTCAGATCTCCAGATTGTTGAAGGTTGTGGCTAGCTGGATACGCTCAACGCAACACTTCATCCTTGAATCAAATTAAGCGAAGGACTCTAGGTATTTTTAAATCCGTGAAAAGATCTCTGTAAATTTTTAGTTTAAAAAAGAAAAGGATTTCCAAAAAAAAAGAAAATTAAGATTTCTTTATGATTACTGTGAATTTTGGAATTTTTGTTTGTGAAATCCAATTCTCTCCAATTCTCTGTAAATGTATATCAGCCTGTAGCTTTCTCCTTCCATTCGTTTCCTGCCCTATGTATTTTATATTGGATTCTAGTTGAGAATAATCGAATTTTCATTTCCTTTTGTCCATTGTAATATTTTCAGCCAAGATCCTCTATAAATTGTCTTTGCCAAAGATCCTCTCTTGCTTTCCTTGCATTTCCCCAATTTGTTTCATTCTATCTCAAAGATTTTGTGCATTGGGCTATCCCAAATTCTTCTTGTTTAGATGCATATGTTTCAATATATATATATAATTTTTTGTGGCAATTTTAAAATTAAAATTTTGGCAACTTTATATATATATATTCTGGGAGATATTCAGTATTATACTGTGTTTCTATTTTTGTAGCAGTAATTAGAAGATTTCATATTCTTTTATTTTGGTATATACACATATATGTATATGTGTGTATATATATATATACATGTATGTATGCATATAGTATATATACGTGAAATGAGAAATTTTTATTGTAATGAGGAAGAATAATAATTCTAGAAAAAATAAATATGATGAGAAAATTTATATTGTTTAAATTCTGATTTAAATTATCATTTTTAGTTAATCTATAATTAGAAATGAAAGAATAGAAGTTAGAAAACAATTTATTGTAAGTGGATTTTGAACTTAATAATTATTTTATTAAATCTATTTTTTTATTTATTTAGAAATTATTTGTTTTTAATATTCTTTTATTTTGGTATATACACATATATGTATATGTGTATATATACATGTATGTATGCATATAGTATATATACGTGAAATGAGAATATTTTATTGTAATGAGGAAGAATAATAATTCTAAAAGAAAAATTAAATATGATGAGAAAATTTATATTGTTTAAATTCTTATTCAAATTATCATTTTTAGTTAATCTATAATTAGAAATGAAAGAATAGAAGTTAGAAAACAATTTATTGTAAGTGGATTCTAAATTTAATAATTATTTTATTAAATTTGTTTTTTATTTAGAAATGATTTGTTTTTTTTTTTAAATATAGATTTTCTTAATCTTAGAAAAATCAAATTTGTAGAATAATCTATTTGGAAAAAGAATTAAAAAAAAAGGAAACAAATATTGTTACGAAACAAAATAAATAATTGATTTATAATGGTTTTAATAGTTTTAGTTTAATGTTTTAATTTTGAAGTTTATTTTGTGTTTAAGTATCATAGAAATTTTAGTTGCCATTCTTTAATTTTGAATTTTTAACAAGTAATGATACTTAGAATTTTGAATTTTGGTAGAATTAATTTGGTAAGATATTTAATGTTGGAAATTGATTGTTACCATAGGTTAGATTTGAAATATTTAATTGAATATTTCCGTAGATCAAAACTTAAAGATTTAATGTTAGGTAATAGATTATTTCCATGGATTTAATTAGAGATATTTCATGAACTTTATGATTTAGAATAGATTTTAAATGATGGAATTTTTATTTGTTATGCAATAGGTTTGTCTGTGTTAATTTTGTATTGGTCTAAATTGGAATAAGTATCATTTGTAATAGTCTTGTCTTTGGTTATAAACATGAGTAGTGGATTTGATTATTGAATATACTTTCTTTTAGAATTATTTATTGTGTAAAGTTCCATGTGTATCTATCATTTTATATTTTAGTGAATAGTGTTTATTGTTGTAGTACCTAATAGTTGGCTAGAGAAACTATTTTGTGAATTGAATAATTGAAATAACTCTAGTTTTGTAGCAATTTTAATATTTCCTTGATTGGAATGATTATTTAGTTGTAGGTGGTTATTGCAAGAATACTTCGGTCCTTATATATTATTGTTTTCATTTGATGATTAAGTAAGGGAGTTCAATAGCGATATTGATTGATTCATAATTAGTAGGTTATTTGTGTAAAATTATTATTATAGGTAAAATTAGATAGCTCATATTGTTGAAAAGATTTAAGGAAAGATGGTTGACTTATTTATAATAAGATGGCAGATATGCCCCTTACAATTGATATAGTTACTTTTACCAAGAGCATTAATCATTGGAAATACACTCTTATAGTTAGGAGAACAAGGTAATTCAACCTTAATAAGGAAATCCCTTGCCGGTTAAGGTCTAGTTTACATTTTATCTTAAACAAGGATAAGCGATTAAGTTGTAGATTCTTCCAGATCAACTAAGTATACATCTAGTATTGTTATACAATTGTTATGTTTTGCATTCATTATAGTATTAGGTGGTTTTAGGGTCATTCATAATCGGTAAAGGACTTTAATGTAAAACCCACTAGGGTAGAAAGTTGGTAGCTCTTAGTTTATCTTTATGCCATACTTATAGTGGATAAAGGACTAATCATAAGAACATTATTATACAAAAGTAATTTTAATGGCTTAAGCATGTTTACAATATAGATTTTATGTTAACCATAGAAGTCATGATTTACCCCTTATTCGATATTGCATCATTTTTCATTATGATTTTATGAGTTGTGAATGTCTTCTTGGTCATGTTTAAATGTTTTGATATAGAATGTGGAAGTGATGCCTTTGCAATTACTAGTTATTGTGATTTCCTTTGTACAGTGTATTTCGAGGTTTATGTGATTATCCCTTAACTTCCTACTTATTCAAAATAAAGGGGTTATATGATGTGTAGTTTTAATTGCATTAGTTGATTTATCTTGCTTGACTTTGAGTGATGAAAATTCATATTTGATATATCTTATGTTTAATTTAGGCTAAATTTTTGTACAGTTTGAAAGTATGACTTGATTTGGCATAATGAGTTATTTTGGTTCCTAGGTAGGTAATTATGTACCTCCAGGGGCTAGGGGAAATGGTGTGTGTGTGCACGTTTGTTGTTGCACCTTTTTTTCTATCTTTTTACCTCGTGAATATTTGTGTGGGTGGTACCTCCTAGTTTATGGGTTTTGATGCTTGGATAATCATGAGATGGTCATGCCTCGTGTGTTATGTTTTATAAAGAATGCCTTTATGTCTTGAGGATTGAAGCACACCTGTTGCTTGTCTTTGATTTTAGGGTAACCGTAGGGGAGAGTGGGTCTTCTTGGGGCCAGTGTACAAGTGGTCACCCTTGAAAGAGTTTCCTTAAATAAGTGATAACCTAATTAATGTATCTAGTGGGTTGGGCTAGTTAACACATAACAAGATAAAAACATGCACCTCACCCCTATCGTTAGCGCTCTCAAAGGCTAAGGACGAGTGGGAAGACCTGGTTGGTAAGGTCACTACCTTGTCTCCATGAAAGGTAAGTGGCTCTGCATGAATCACCCTATGGAGTGGCACCTTGAGATAGGATGTATGGTTAACCATAGATGGAGGCAACTCCTAATGATAGGTAGTCTGGTGAATCGATGAAAGTCCATGCGATGACACTCTCCCACTGTGCCCTTTGTTTTCCCTTGTTCTTGTTGCCTCTGGAGTTATTTATTATCGTTGTTTATGTGGTTATGTGGTCTTGAGACATGTGGTGTTAGTCCTTTATGCTTTTATTTTGTGGTCGAGGGTTCTTTCTTATCGACTCCTTGCACGGGGGGTGTTCCTTCAGGTTCACAAGGTCAGGTGGAAACATGAAATTCACCCATTGGGTCCCCAGGTGGTGATCATGGCGTGGATGCAGTTGTAGATTTTTCAAAGCTTCACTCGGAGAAGTTTGTGGTTTTAAAGAATTCAACTCTTCATTATTGTACTCTTGTATTATGTTATACCCTTCCCAATGTTATAAGGGAAGTAGCTTTGTATTGTAACTTTTTTTTCACGTTGTGTTGTATCTGTGGAAATATATTCCACGAATGTAACCTTGAACTCAAAAGTTGGATGTGGTAATATGTTATTTATGTTTTAACTATCTATCTTGTTCATGTTGTATGAATGTTATATTTATGTTATGTTTATTTATGCTTCCATTATTCGTTAAGTTTGGTTTTGTTTATTGTTTTAGTTAGTTGGGTTCATTCAAGTCACACACCATGTTATTCCATGGGACTAGGTTGTTTTCATATGGTTTATATTAATGTTGTTTAATTATTTAATTATGTTTAATGTAATTGATGTTTTTCTTTCAAAAAAAAATAATTATGTTAATGTTGTAGTTGTGTCCTATGGTGTTTGCGTGGCAGGGTGTTACATTGTACATGCTTGAAGTCGACAGTTGATCATTTTGGTGAATAAATGTTGCATCTAATTAGGCCGACCTAATTGATGCTTGTGGATGTATCAGATATATATATGGGACATTTTTGTGATTGATAAAGAGAGTGTGTTGCAAGATTGTGAATTTGAAGAAGTGCGAAGATGATGAAGTGTGTTAAGTTAGTTTATTGAGCATCAAAGGAATTGAATCAACACTTGTTAGGTATAACTTTATCAGTTCATTTTCTAGCTAGAAGCCATTTTGTCATTATATTTTTGTAGGAAGTGATCCTCCCATTTTGGACAGTGAGTCCTGGTAGTGAGCCACTACTTTTGTAATATCTTATAACCGGTTATACTATATTGTGAGCTAACCCTCACCGTGGTTTTTCCCATTTTTGGTTTTCCACATAAAAAATTATAGTGTTCATGTGTTGTGTGCTTTCACGTTAAGTTAATGCTCTTAATTATTTTTATATTTATATGCATTGGAGTAATTGGATGGTATTTGTTCAATAAGTTAAAGAAGATACTAATTCACCCCCCCTCTCAGTATCTTTGGTATTCAACAATTGGTATCAGAGCTTGGTTCCTCTGAAGAAGCCTAACAACTTGATGAAAATATTGAAGATTGAACAAATGGATGATAAAGAAGAACTTTGGGCTACTCTTGAAGATCTTGACAAGGTTGAAAGTGAAAATAGAGATTTGAAAGAAAATATTGATGAGGAAAATGAATGCATCCAGAAATTGAAAGAGAAACTGAAGAAATTCAAGGAAAGAAATAGAGAGGTGTGTGAGCAATTGAAACAAGCTAATGAAGAGGTTACTGGATTGAAGGTGCAAGTGGAGGAAAAGAAAAGAATTAAATATTTTATGAATACAAAGGTGCAAAACAAGTCTGATAAATGCACAAGGCTTGAACAAGAGGTGGTAAACCTAAAAGTGGATCTGGAGAAAGCAAAACTTTGTGAAGATAATTTAAAATCTAGCTCTAACAAGCTTGATGAGTTGATTGCAGGACAAAAACAAAGTAAAGACAAAGATGGTTTGGGAATGGAAGCAGTTGAAGGCTCTGAGGATAAGTAGACTCCAAACACTATGGGTAATCAAAAGACTCAAGATAAAGGGAAGTAGGAAAGAAATCCAAGGAATTTTTCTAAAAGACCGCCTATCAGACATACAAATGATCAAAGGTACCCATCCTTCAATGGTGTTTGCTTTTCATGTAATAAATTTGGTCACAAGGAAACAAAGTGCAGAAGTAAAATAAACCAATATGCTAGTTCCTTTTTCGGACAATGTTTTGCATGCAAGAAAGTTGGACATAGAGCTAGTGAATGCAAAACTCAAATGATGAATCAGTTTAATGGAGGTATAATGAATCAATATTTTCTTGGCTACTACTATACATGTAAAAAGTTTCGACACAAAGAAAATCAGTGTAGATCAAGGGTTAATGGAGGTCAAAAAAATTAGAAAAATGTTGTTTGCTACAATTGCAACAAATCTAGACACATTTCAAGAGTTTGCAGAAGTAAAAAGGGAAAGTAGTTTGATCTAGTAAAGCATAATGAATCAGTGAAGAAAATTGACAAAGACAAGGTTAAGCAAGAAATGAATAAGATATGGAGGAAGAAAGAAGATCCTGAAACACCAGATGTGTCTTTTCCCTCATACAGTGCAGACAATTCCTCTGGGAATTAGACCTAGCATGGTCTTAGGAGGAGCTTTAACAGAAAATTGTTCAAACCCCCTGGATATTTGGTGGGTCATCCTTTGGCATGAATATATGTTGTAAGGAATGGATAGACAAAGGTTATGCAAAAGAAACTAGAAGAAAATGCACAAACATGTTCTTTTACGGAGCAAATTAGCATTTCTCAGTGCAGTGAAGAAGGGTTTTATTAGCTTTTTGAAATTTATCACATTTAATGAGAATTAGGGTAGACCATTGGTTTATAAAGTGAATTTGTAAACGAATTTTAATCACTTATGCATTTGAAGAATTTGAAGAGCATTTTGAAGAATTATTGAGGAAATTTGAAATGCGAGTTGTGCAAACCCCAGTTCTGGTTTTCGAGAAGGAAAAAGGTATTTTTCTTTTATGTGCTTTTGTGGGTTTGTACGAATCATCTTTTAAAATCACTTGAGCTCGATTTGTGGAAGAATGGAAACCACTATAGTTGTTAATGTGTTAGAAAGGCATAGAATACCCTATAAGAAATATTCTATGAAGGTTTTTGAAGATGACCCTATGGGTGCCTTCTCATCTATTCAGTATGGGGTTATGTTGACTAAAGACACAAGAATGTATATCCGTGTGAAGCCTGAGGAGTATAATCATAGTAAATTGATTGACATGTGGCAAAACAAGCTCACTGGAGATAATTTCCTAGTTAAGCCAGAGTATGCAAACCTAGTTTTGAAGAAATTGGATCGATGGAATCAATTTCCTAACTTTAGTTCCACGCTTGATAAGTATGCAAAACCATCTCTCAGTAGAATTCATGATAAATTCTTGTGGACTGACAGACCTTGCCTTATTTTTAAGGATGTGATTAAGGTCATTACTGGACTCTGTGATACTGGACCGGTACCTGTGCTGATATCTGTGAAGAACGAAGTGGTGATGGAACTCACCGGTGCCACATTTGACAAGAGGGATCTTGCAACAAAGCCTATCTCTAATTTAGTTGTGAAGTATGCTACAATAATGATCAGAAACAAGATCTACTTCATGAATAGAGATAATTTAGTTTATGCTACAACAGTTTACATTGGTTATGATATGGCAACCAATGGTGCAGATTATGATTTGTGTGAACTTCTCTAGTAGCAGTTGTTTGAGAATTTGAGGATGACCCGGGAAAAATAAGTATGCATTTAAATTTGGCTCCTTGATTGTGTGTTTTTTGTTCTACATTCTCAGGATACTTCTTGGAAGAGATGATGTGGTGATTTGGGACACATCCAGACCAGTTGTACATCAAATTTTTGACTATATGCACAGTTTGGGTGATTTGAAGAGTCAAGAAAATATTGTGACAACTTTCTTCGTTGTATTCAAGAGCAACATGAATGAAAGAGAAAGGATCTTGAAGAAGATTGTTGAGAAGTATAAAGATGATATCATATTTCATGTCTCTTTTGATGAATGCATGATTGAAGTAGTTAAACTCCAAACTGTATGGATTCAACCATTGGGTTATGAGATTATAGAGAATGAAGCTGAAGGTTATGTGCAAGTTTTGTTGAAAAGTCCCAAGGACACCAATGAACCAAGAGAACTAGCACCTATGCATAAAAATCCTTGGAAGTCCACTTGAAGCATAAAGAGCCTATAATAAGGAAGAATGTAAATGAAATTATTAGAAATTCTAGCTTCATTGATGAGAAAATTGCATAGGGTAGAGCTATGAAAGAACAAATGGCTGGAGAATCATCAGGACCAAGGAGATCCGACATGACCACTCCTTTAAAACTAGTCATAGCCCTTGTAGTGAAGGTAGAACATAATGCTTCTAATAAAGGTAAAGGCCCAACTCCTTTCAGACCCAATACAAGATCTAGTAAAAGGAAAAGAGCTCCTCCGGTGGTACCACCTAAAAGAGGAAAGAAGGAGAAAGCTACAAGGGAAAAGAACCTCAACATAACTAAAGATCAAGAGGAGGAGGAGGAGGACCCTACAACAAAATTGGTGAGAAAGAAAAGAGGAAGCATGTCCACTGGTGAAGATGCTTCTCAAGAAGCTAGTGTTGGACCTAAGAGACTTCATATTGTGTCGACCTCTGAAGAAGAAGATGAATAGGACTTTGGTGTTCATGTGCACACCAAACTAGAATCAAAGAAGGCCATGATGTCAGAAGAAGCCTCCCCAGACCAAGAAGAACAAAAAGTCTCTCTGGTAAGGCCTAGTTCCCCTTTCAGATTAGAGGCATTATTCAATACCTTGTTACATTTTGAAGATATGATAAAGCCTACAATAAAGTATTACAATCAAGTAGGCAAAGAGGAGAGAAAAACTTTGATTTTAGTTGTTATTCATTATGTTATCACTTTAGATGTTAGTTGGGATGATTTTCAGAACAATGTGCCTGAGAAAATGTGGGAAGCCCTGTGAAAAGGAGATCACAGTTGTTGAACCCAAAGAGAAGATCAGAAATTATGCTTTTGAGAAACTTAGGTCCTCTTTGACCCTAATTGATTTGGAAAATTTGAAGAAGATATGTTCAAAGATGTTCCGAATGAAGAAAAGAGTGAACACTTTGATGACAAAGGACAAGAAGTAGATAAAGAAAATAAGGAAAGAAACTACATAAGCCATTAGAGATGTGGCTGAAAATATAACATGTTTGGTGCACTCCCATCTGATTCTACACCCAATATAGGAGAAGAAGTTTCTACAAAAGAGGTTAAGGAATACATTCCTTCTGGTATAGGTGATATAGGTATTCCTCTAGAAATAAATGATGCAGATATCCCTCCAGATACAGGTGTTGCAAATGATCCCTCGGAGATGGGGAAACAAAATGAGGGAGAAGTTGAGCCAAAGAAGCATGATGTTGACCCTCTGGAGCATAATGAAGGAGAAAAAGATAATGTTGAAGGAGAGCAAGATAAAAATGAAGGTGAAAGGAATCAAGAAGAAGGAGACAAAGAAAAAGATGAAAAAGAAGAAGAGAAAGAAGAAGAAGAAGAGACGTAAGAAGAAAATGTAGAGGAAGAAGAGAAAAATGGGGAATCTTCTGAGAAGAATGAAGAAAATCAAAGGTAGGTTGTAGAATCTCTTAAGCCCCCCAGAGAATCTTCCTCCAGTGATGATGTTTTGAAAGGCTTGCTATCCAAGTAGATTAGATTCCAGTTGGTGATTCCTTTAGAACTTCTACAACTCCCCATGATTCAGGGTAGTGTGGACTTAGATAATATTTATCCTATGCATAAGCTGGTGTTAAGGGATTCCTTGCAGGCATCTAAAAGAAGAGAGATTCTGGAAACTCACTAGAAAGGAACAAATTTTATTGATGATGCCGTCAAAACTTTGCAAGAGGCTACACCTGGTACTTCAATGGATACATCTCACACTCTAGTAGAGAATCTGAAACTGTTATTGGACTCCTTTAAGGAGTATTCCTCCAAACTTGGTGAGTAGATAAAGTAATAAGTTGAGGAGAAGTTGGTAGAGAAAAGGTTGTTGGTACTTCATGATAAGTGTGCTTTGGCACACACAAATGTTGAAAAGAATCTGGAAGTTGTGTAGGCTTGTGAGTCTGAGGAAAATGTTGTATTTGTTTATTGCTTAAAGTGGCCAGATGCCACTCAGAATATTAAGGTTCTTATGGACTCCATTGAGTCCCAATTGACTACTGTCTCTAGTACTTACAATGCATCTAATGATAGAGACAAGCCAACCTAGAATTCCATCTCTTCTCATAGAGAAAATTTCTTTATTTTACAGAAGCAGAAGGAAGAGATCATCAAAATATTCGGTCAGCTAGGTGACCTTGTGAGAATGGAGTACACTCTGGTTGCTAATGCTTTGGAAAATGCAGAGAAATTTGAAAAGATTAATCTGACTCCTGGTACTCTAAGTCATGCAGAGGAAAGCCTAGTGGAATTGGAGTCCCTAAACAGAATAATGATTGCTGCTAAGAAGAGTTGGGAGAATGGAAAGACAACTTGGCAAGGTATTCTTAAGGAGCTTCAAGGCTTGCCATCCTCCAAGTAATGTTTTTTTTGTTTTCATATTTTTGGACCAACCTTTGTCCTTGATGTCAAGGGAGAGAATGGTGTAATGAAAGAAAGGGGGAGTGAGTATGGTGGGGTAAGACAAATTTTAAAATCAGTGACAGGTGCACAGTGTGTGTGAAAAGGATTCATTGAAATTCCAACAAACTTTTGTTGGATTTTGAGTCAAAATTTATCAATGATATGGGATAGTTTTGTGATTGATAAAGAGAGTGTGTTGCGAGATTGTGAATGTGAAGAAGTGTGAAGATGATGAAGTGTGTTAAGTCAGTTTATTGAGCATCAAAGGAACTGAATCAACACGTATTAGGTGTAACTTTATCAATTCATTTTCTAGTTGTAAGCCATTTTTTTATTGTATTTTTGTAGGCAGTGAGCCTCCCATTTTGGACAGCGAGTCTTGTCAGTGAGCCACCCCTTTTGTAATATCTTCTAACCAGTTATACTAGATTGTGAGCTAACCTTCACTGTGGTTTTTCCCATTTTGGGTTATCCACATAAAAAGTTCTGGTGTTCATGTGTTGTGTGCTTTCATTTTTAGTTAATGCTCTTACTTATTTTTATTGTTATATGCATTAGAGTAATTGGATGGTATTTTTTCAATAAGTTAAAGAAGATACTGATTCACCCCCCCACTCTCAATATCTTGGGTATTCAACATAGTTGGATAGATTGAGTGATAGAATTAGTTAAAAGGAGGAAGTGTGGATAAGATGAATGATCATTAATGTACACTATATGAATCTTGATTTTGAGAAACCTAGTGTTTTCTATAACATATGAAGGGATGCACCTTATATGGAAGACCACGATATTTTTACATGTGTTGTATGATTGATTCAACACAAAAAATAGGTCACATGAAATTATTTGATAGATGACACCATGGTATGGAAGACCATGATTATGTTTTTCATAAGATGCCCCAAAGAACAACACAAAATAAGATAAATCCCAAAACAAAAAATCAAGAAAAAAAATGAGAAAACATAAATAATAATAAAAATATAATTTCCCTTGGCCACTTGCAAAAAACTAAAGATCAATTGAAGATAAAGAAAATTAAATTAAATTAAAATGATATGCATCCAAGGCTATATTTTTACACATATACGAAATGATGTATGCAAGAGAGGTGGATTGAGAATGATATATTTCATTGAAAGTTGTGATGACATGCTTAAGTATATTTCAAAGATGTTCAATTATAAGGGATCTTCTTTGATTTTTTTGAACTATGTCTTTGATTGTTTATTACACATGGACTAGTAGTGAATGCCTACATTTTTAAGGACTTGCTATTGAATGTTTTAATTAAATAACATAAATTAAGTTTTGATTGAGAATGATGTCACAAGAGTTAAGTGTACATTGAAGCATCAATGGATTAACTAAGTATTATGGGGAGATCAAAACATTTTTACCAAAGCATGAATTATCACTCTTGCTAAGCTTTGGTCAAGATCAAAGTAGGAAAATTACTAAAAAGATGGTAAGGAACTATGAATGGTGGATGGGTAACTAGTAAACAATCAAGGTAAACTAAATGATCTCACCCCCAAGTGTAAGATTCTTGTAGATAGTAGATAATAGGTTTACACATGACACCTATTTGCTAGGTTTTCATCACAGTATTTTCCTAGGGAACCATAGGAATAGTTTTCACAAGTGGACAAAAAAATATACTTTTTAATTTTTCTATTTTTTTAATTTTTTTCTATTTTTTTGTTTTTTCTTTATTTATTTTTTATTTTTTACTTTTCTCTAGTTTTTGGCCCTTGTGTTAGGCATAGGAACACTTGAGATACATAATTTTCATCAGCTCTTCTAGCTCTTGACTATCTAATATAGCCAACCTATGTGATCCTTATCCATATTTAGTAGTGATGATGTAAGGGCCCAACCAGTTAGGCTTAAATTTGTATTTATTCTTACTATCTTGGTTTGTGTTTTTCTAATTCTCTTTGAAGAAAAAATTATTGATTTTTAATTCTTTGTATTTGATGTGTTTTTGGTAATTTTTGTGGAGCCTATTTTGATATGATTGTAGGTGATTTAGATCATAGATCCTTTTATCATGTAGATTTTCAAGTTTATGAAGACTTGCAATTCTATATTATTCATCACCGGTCATATTTTATAGGGAGATGTCCAACGTAGGTAACTCAGTCTTAATTGGTAAGATGGATTCAATAACAAAGACAAGAGAATAAAGGGTTTTCCCCAGGGTTGTAGAAAAACTAGTTTGATAATCCCATAAGGTAGGATAGATATGAATATTCCAATCTTGGCTTGTGTCATTAACAATCTTCTCCATGATTTTGATAAAAGTTTTATTAGGTGTTTTAGCCTAGTCATTACCTTGGGGGTAATGATGGGTGGATAATATAAATTGAATGTGGAATTTATCACAAATGGCTTTGAATTATTAATTTTTAAATTAATTTTTGTTATTAATAATGAAGGTAGAAGGGATGTGGTAATGATAAATGACGTGATTTATGAAGAACATAAAAATTTGGATACCTATTACATAAATAAGATGAATGACTTCAACCCATTTGGTGAACTATCAATGAGGATGTGTTTTTGGCCATTCAATGAAGAAGGATTACTCTTACTAATGAGATCAAGCCCCCACATTGAGAGGGGCCATGAAACTATAATGGGATACAATTCTTGACAAGGAGCATGGATAATATTGCCATGTTTCTAACATACTAAATATTTGTAAATATACTAAAAAGTGTCTTTTTCAATGGTTGGCCAATAATATCTTGTTCTAAAAATTTTATTTGCTAAGACCATGCCACCAGTGTGTTCCCCATAAATACTATCATGGACTTCTTTGATTTCCTAGGTGACCTCATTCAAATTTAAACAATGTAATAAGGTCTTGTCATAGCCTCTATGATATAAGGTGCATCCAATGAGGGTGAAATGGGAGGCTTTATGGGTAAATTTTTTATGTTAGTTACCTAATAAGTTGGATGGTAAGGCTTAGTCATGAAGATAAGTATAAATATCTTGATATTAGGGGCTGATGGGCCATCAATTTCACACACCATTTCAACTTTTAGTACATCATATGTTGGGATCAACAATTTTTCAACCAAGAATTGACAGTGTTGAGTATGTATATCCACAATTAAAAGGGAACCATGGTATCTGTAGCATCTATAGATTTATTATTAATATGTGGAACTTGCTCAAACTTAATGTAGGTAAAATATTCCTTAAATATATCAACCATTTTATTATAGGGGATGAGGATTTTATATTTTGTATGGTATTCATCATTAAATTCTTTCATCACTAACTAAGAATCACCATATAATTTCAAGTGAATAATGTTACATTGTATTACCAATTTTTGACTTGAGATGAGTGCTTCATATTTTGCTATAATGTTTGTACAAGGGAATTTGATTTTGGAATAGTTTGGTCTTACTTATCTCCTTTTTGTTTGAGAAGTAGGATTATTATCCTTGAGCCATGAGATATGGAGTCATAAAAATATAATTTTCATGTTGGTGATTCCTCAAAAGAGAGGATGGAGCCATCTATAAATTATACTATTAAAGGTTGGTAATCTGGTATAGGTGCCTCTACCAATTGATCTATGAGATCTCACCCTTTGATTTACTTTTGTTCTGTGTATTTAATATCAAACTCATTAAGAAAAATGACCCACTTTTCCATCCTCCTTATAAGAGCTATTTTGGACAATAGATATTTGAGAAAATCAATTTTAGCAACAAGCTATGTTTTTTGGTGAGCATGAATTGTCAAAACCTTTGGGATACAAAAATTATAGCTAAACATGTTTTTTCCATGATGGTGCAATTAAGCTCACAAGTGACCAAATTTCTACTGAGGTAATAGGGATCAATTTATTTTCCTTGACCATCATGTTAAGCTAGGAGAGCTCTTATGGCAACTTGAGTGGCTAAAATGTACAATAATAAAGGTCTTTCTAGAATTGGTGAAACAAGCACTAGGGGATTCATCAGATATTATTTGAGGCAATCACATGCTTTCTAAAATTTCTCATATTAATGTAATACTATGTTCTTTTTCTATAGGTATGAGAATGGTTGAAATCTATCAAAAAGTTGGAAATGAATCTACACATAGCTTGGATTTTTCATTGTAAAATATGAAGCTCCTTAAGATTGCTAGGAAGAGGCATCTCTATAATTCATTTGAATTTAGCTAGATATACCTCAATTCCTCTAATGGATATAATTAATACCAATAATTTTCTATATGTGACACTGAAGGCACACTTTTTGAGATTTAGATAGACATTGTATTCTCTTAGTCTATCAATAATTCGTTAGAGAATAATAGGTTGTTCAACTCTAGTTTTTTACTTACCCAATATGTCATCTACATAATCTTCAACATCATGGAACATATCATGGAATATCACCATCATAGATCTTTGATAGGTTACACCATAAATGTTCAAGCCAAAGAGCATTAATTTGTAAATAAGGCTTCCCATGGGGTGATAAATGTTGTTTTATGTTGATCTTTAGGTACAATGTAGATTTGATTATACCTAGAAAAATGTCCACAAGGGAAATAATTTTGTGTCATATTGTCAAACCCACAATCACGTCAACATTGGGTAAGGGGAAATCATCTTTTGGGCATGCCTTATTGATGTCCCTAAAATTTGTACACACTTTTATACCTAAGGGTTTCTTACTAACTAGTACAATATTTGAGATCCACTTAAAATAGTTGATGGGATGAATGAACCCTGCTATCAAAAGTTTTTTTAATTCTTCCTTAACAAGAAGGCT
This sequence comes from Sequoia sempervirens, assembly GCA_007258455.2. Lineage (NCBI taxonomy): Eukaryota > Viridiplantae > Streptophyta > Pinopsida > Cupressales > Cupressaceae > Sequoia > Sequoia sempervirens. Next base: position 93,970,650 of record VDFB02000363.1, read on the forward strand.
ACTTTGGGGTGTATTTTCCTAAGTTTTTGCTTTATTAGCATGACATTAGGATGCATAACTAGATGGTTCACCACAATGGATGGATCCAAAGCAAGCATGCTAGCATTAGGAGAAAACATTTGGATACTATTTTAGTAGGAGAATAATGATTTTCATTTTGTTAGGATTGAGTGTGTGAAATTTTGGTGAGCTTAGGGTTCTCATCAGTTCTTAGATTAACATCCTCATCTTCCTCTACAAGTAATATAGAATTATTTTATAATTGTGTTGGTACTTGGTGATAACAATGGGTAAACCAAAAATAAAATTTTAATCTTCAAATGCAATGGTTGACAAGGCACTGACAGAAACCCACAAAAGTGGTTTAAATTGGTGAGGTAGGAAAAGTTGCAAAAAATGACCCCATGCAAAAAAAATTGGTTTTTGGGGGTTCAAACGAACTTTTGGTTCGATTGAACCCAAAGGGGTTTGCTAGAACCCCCCTTCGAGTGAACCCATTAAATGTTGGGTTCCACATTTCCCAATAAAATAAGCAAAGAAAATGGTTGTGGAAAGGGGGTTCGCTCGAACCCCCCTTTTCCCCCCTCTCCCCCTTTGGCACCAAAAAACTCCAAAATTTTTCCCTTCGAAGCTTGGTTTGAGGATGAAAATGGAGGAGACTTCATAGACCCAATTGGATGATGGTAGTCCTTGGAACAAGCTATCCAATGAATATAATTTTAATATGTTTTGGTTTTATTATGTATTTGTTTTTTTTAGTTTTATTAAACATAGGTTTTTCAACAAAAATGAAGCTCTCTGTTCTGCACATGTGGAAAATAGTAGATTATCAAGAAAGTGCACTAGCTATTGAAGTCCTTGATCCAACAAAAAAAAAAATTCAATGCATACAAAAAATGTTACGTTGTATATGGTCTGCCTATGTCTGAATTGTAATTGGTTTAACTTTGAAACTTGATTAAGGAAAAAATATTCAATAAAACACTATGAAACCAATTGGAAGCACTAGATATCGTAGTTACAAATCTAAATTCAAAAAATTTAGAATTTTATCCTTCATGGAAAAAAACTTATGTTGTATACGGTGAGCGTCACTCCTTAAAAATGGCATTTACTGAAAAAAAACTAGTTTTTGAAGGAGATGTAAAAATAAGTGCAATCTGATTCCAAAATTTTTGAAAAAAATATATTTAGAATCTATAGAAAAAAATGTCACAAATCACTAGTTTGCATCATCTTCAAATTCCTCACGGTTTAGCTGCTATAGGTGCCCGAAAGTGAAGATTTAGTTAGAAAAAAATATTTCAATGTCCAATTGGCTAAAAATTGTAAACTAGTATTGTGGGATCACCCAGGTTATGATATAGACACTAATAATAGGTGAACCTTCTTAGAGAATGATGCATATTCACTACTAACATAAGTCTGCAATCTCACTTTATTTATGCAACCAATAAAATAAGTGAGTCAAGATAGGGGCTCAAATTTTAAACAGTTTAAATTATGTAATCTGAGTATATTAACAACAAAGGAAATATGTGAACAAAATTCCAACTCAATGCTCCTTACATAGTTTAAAATTGATGTATGTACAACTACCAAATCATCATGACTAATTCTAGTAATTGTTTCCACAACGATCTGCTTTTCTATTTCAACATGGTGAAAGGTAAAGCATAGAATAAAATATTTTGCAATGGGATTTTGGAGCTCCCAATGCCTCCCCGTCTTACAAAAAATTGAAGAAATTTTTGCATAAAAACATCACTATAATTAGCACAAAATTTTGGCTGGAAACATAAAGACAAAACCAGAATACATAGCAATGACAGTAAGAATCCTTTACAGTGCAATGCATAGGTTTTCTTTCTATTTGTTCATCTGATGGTCACCACTGCTGAGAAATTCCCTATTCCCTTTTGTAACTATATTTACCCTATCACCACCATCCACCCTTTTCTCCTTTTGATGTTATCTTCCCTTTTCTTTTACACAACTTCCCATCGATTAATTGTTTCTTGTCTTCTTTTGCCTGCATGGATGTGTAAAACTATTTTTTATTTTTGCATGTTTGAAATTACCTTCAACTCAGTGTGGGTCCACACACTAAAACACCATGCCCCTACTTTCTATGTCAAGCCAAAATTTTGGAATAAAAACCAAAACTCCATACACCAAACAAAAAAAAATGAAAAACAAAACCTGGGAGTCATTGCTCCTACATCAAGCTCCCCTAGAGACATAAAAAAATCTTGAGCTCTTTCTCATGAGGTCATCAATACTATGACCATATTTGGAGATCTTAGTATTTGATAACCAAGTGGCATCCTCCAAATTGATGATCCTTCCATTTAACCAAGTACTTTAAATATTCTTTTCCTCAGGTCTTCTTTAGCAACTGCTTCTCTAAGATACATTCAATGTAAATCAAAGCTGACTTGGTCACTTGTTGTTCCCATCTTGGAATCAGCTCTATTTCTATTGTTTCATATGTTTCCTCACCTTTATAGGGATAGAGGTCAACTACATTGAAGATGGGAAAGATACCCACATCGAAATGAAGATCTATCTCATAAGCATTGGCTGAGAAATTTTTGAGAACCTTGCAAGGACCGATCTTCTTCATTTTTATTTTATTGTATTCCCCTTTTGGAAATATCTCCTTCTTGAGATGAGCCAAAATAAGATCACCAACCTAAAAATTTACTTCTCTTCTCTTCTTATCAACATATTGTTTGTACTACCGGTTTCTTCCTTCAATCTGCAATTTGACCTCTTCATGAAGGTCATGGATGAATTTAGCAAAGTCTTCCCCATCTACACTTCTCCTCTCTAAATTACTAAGATCCCTTAGTTCAGATATACCCCTTGGATGCATACTAGAGACAATATAAAATGAGCTCAAACCTATACTCCTATTTGTAGAATCGTTATACATAAACTTATTCTATGCTAAGGTCGTATCCTAGTTACCAAGTGTGTTTCCAACAAGACACCTCAACATATTACCCAAACTTTTTCTAACTACTTCTATATGACCATCCATTTGGGCATGGTAAGCTGAACTAAAATTGAGATGGGTGCCCAAATTCTTCCAAAGAGTTCTCCAAAAGTGACCCACAAACTTAGGGTCTCTATCATATATTATATTCTTGGTTATACCATGCAATCTCACCACTTCTTTGAAAAACAAGTTAGCTATATTTGTTGCATCGATATTCTTCTTGCAAGGAATAAAAAGAACCATTTTCGAGAACCTATCCACAACTACAAAAATGGAATCATTTCCTCTTTGAGTTCTAGGAAATCTTACTACAAAATCCATACTTATAGAATCCCATGGTCTATGTGGCACAAGTAGTGGTTGGTACAAACTAGTTTTTTTATTGTTTCTCTTTGCATGCTAACATGATCTACACCTCTCCACATACCTCTTCACATTAGCCTACATTCATGACCAATAATAATGTGTACTCAGTTGTAGGTAAGTTTTATCTTGTCCAAAATGTCATGCCAAGCTACCATAATGCTTTTCCTTCAAGAGATCCTCTCTAATTGACCCCTTAGGAATGCACAACTGATTACCTTTGAATAGAAAACCCTCTTACAACATAAAATTAGTCCATGATCCTCTATCTTTGCAGATAGGACTACAAAAAGCTTTATATGCATCTTTAAAATCAATTAGTTTTATATAACTCCTTCAAGCTCACAATCCCAACACTGTTTTCCTCAACCTCCTATAAAATAGATTTCTTCTACTTCACACATCAAAAAATTTGTTTTCTTTCCCACTCTTATGCTTCAACACAAAATTAAAACTATGAAGTTATTCCACCCACTTTCCATGCCTTTGATTCATCTTGTGTTGGTTGTTAATAAACTTGAGTGCATGGTTATTTGTGTAAACAACGAAATCCTTAGGAAGCAATTAGTGCCTCCACTTCTTCAAAGATTATACCAATGCATAAAATTCAAGGTCATAAGTTGAATATTTATTCTTAGCATCATTTAATTTTTCACTAAAATAAGCAATTGGTTTACCTTCTTGACTTAGGACAATCCCTATTGCTAAGCCACTAGCATCACATTCCACTTGAAAGACTTTGTTAAAATCATGTAACACAAGTATAGATTATTTAGTCACCCACTTCTTTAAAATTCAAACATTTTTGAGCCTCTTGAGTCCATTCAAATTGATTTTTGTGGCCTTTTATAGTGTCAAGCATAGGAGAAACTATACTACTAATTTTTTTGATAAACTTTCTATAACAACTAGCAATTCCATGAAAACTTCTTACCTCATAAACACTCCTAGGTGTTGGCCAATCAACAATGGCCTTAACCTTCTCCTTGTCCATATTCAATCCCTCTTTGGATACCACAAAACCAAAGTATACTAATTCAGTCTTCATAAAGGTACACTTCTTGCTCAGTTGATCAACAACTTCTCCTCATGCAACCATGTCATAACCAACCTTAATTGTTGTACATTTTCTTCCTTAGACATGCTAAAAACTAGTATGTCATCCAAATATACTATCACAAACTTCCCCAGGAATGGTTTCAAGACTTCATTCATAAGCCTCATAAAAGTAATAGGTGCATTTGTAAGCCTAAAGGGCATAAACAACTATTCATAGAGACCATAATTACTCTTAAATGATGTCTTCCATTCATCCCCAAGTCTGATCCTAATCTGATGGTAGCCACTTTTCAAATCTATCTTTGAGAAATACATAGAACCACTCAAACAATCGATTAATTCATCCATCCTTAGATTGTGAAACCTGTATCTAATGGTAATCTTATTGATTTCTCTAGAGTACGTACACATTCTCCAATCACCTTCTTTCTTGGGTACTAGGACTATTGGTACAACACAAGGACTAAGAATCTCCCCTATCAATCCTTTTTTTAGTAAATCTTCAAATTTCTTTCTAATCTTCTCATTTTCCTTGGGAGTCAATCTATATGTAGCCTTGTTTGGTAGGATATCCCTTGAAACCAAATCCATATGGTGACTAATACTCTTCATTGGAGGTAACTCATTAGGAAAATCAGCTACCACAATATCCATATGTTCTTTCAATATGCCCTGTATCTCATTCAGTAAGTCATCCAACTAGTAGAGGTAAGTGCAATCTTAGGCTTGAGTACCAATGCGTCTCCCACTTCTTCTTTCTTCATACCACATAAAAATTCTTTGGCACTCATCAACATAACCCTATTTCTATTGTTTCTCTTAATGTCCACTTCTCCTTTTAAAGGTAACAATGTTTGTTTTTGACCATCATTTTGAAAAGTGTAAGTATTATTTCTTCCATCATGTATGGCTTTGTTTTCAAATTGCAAAGGCCTACCTATAAGCACATGGAAAAAATCCATGGGAATAATATCACACATAATAGTGTCCTTATAACTACCTATTTGAAACTCTATTGAGGCCTAATCATCTACCAATAACTGATGCCATTCTTGCAGCAAAGAAACTTGATATGGACTAGGATCTTTGATTCTAGTAAGACCTAGCTTGTCCACCATTTCAATTGACACAAGATTATAAGTACTATCACTATCAATAATAAGTTTGCAACACTTACCTTTAGGCTTGCAATTGGTCTTGAATAAGGCTCTCCTTTGCACAAGTTCTTGACTTTCCTTTGGTGGTTTCAATAATATTCTCTTGAACAATAAATAATCTCATGTCTTAGGTTCTTCTAAGTAATGAGAAGGTGATCCCACACTCTCTTGTTCTTCTTGCACAATCTGATTACTTCTCTTAGGCCTTGTGTGGCCTTCATGTGGAAATTCAGAACACTCCCAACCTTTATGACCATACTTGTTACACTTAAATCACTTCCCTACAAAACCTCTCCTCTTCCTTGGTAACCTCATCTTCCAAGTGGTCTCCCTCCTCTGTTTTGGAAACATCCCCTCTCCGAATTGACTTTTCCAATGGAAGTGCTTGTTTCTTCACCTTGGTGGTGTTGCTATCCTCTATTAGAGTGGTGTCCTCTTCCTCTCACTCCTCTTCCTATACCTCTTCCTTGCTAATTTTTATTTTTCATAAGCTTCTCCTCTACTTTAATGGAAAATTTATAGGCCTCCTCAAGAGTTTTAGAGGACACAAGACTCAATTCATATTTCAAACTGTATCTCAATCCATTGAGGTACCTAGCTACCTTCCCCATTTTTTCTTCACTATGTCCTGATTAGATCACAAGTTTATATAACTCCTTTGTATAGTATTTCACACTCATCTCTTTCTACTTGAGATTGTGTATCCTTTTGAACAAGTTAGTTTGGTAGTCTCCAATAGGAAATTTAGCTTTTATTTTTGCAACCATTCTATCCCAAGAAGTTATCTTCTCCTTTTTCTTTCTTCTTTATAATTGAACATCATCCCACCACATATCATCATGTCCTTTGAGTTTTGTATAGGAAAATTTGACTCATTTCTCCCCTTCCACTTCTTCATACTCAAAGTAAATTTTAAGCTCATTGATCCAATCAATGAATTCCTCTCCATTAAGGCATCTTGAGTAGGTAGGAACCTATATCTTTGGCTTAGCTCCAATCCCCATGTTTGCTCTTAGTAACCTTATTTGAACCCCATCAGGTTCTTCTTCTCTGTGAACCCCCTCTTCCCTAGCTAATGGATCCTCTTCGTCATTCTCATTTACATATCCAACAGGTAATCCTCTCCTCTCTGATTTATCCATGTAATCCATCCTCGTGACAAGGTTCTGCAACAATTCAATAATTCCTTAATCTACACCCCTTTTGGAACCTCCTCTGGCATCTCCTCTTGGAATTATTCTGGGTGGAATCTTTCCCAATCTCTTGTTTCTTTGATACCAAAAATCACATTTATGTCTTCAAATGCAACGATTGACAAGGCGTTGACAGAGGTTAAGATATAAACACTAATAACAGGTGAACCTTCTTAGAGAATGATGCATATTCACTACTAACATAATTTTATAATCTCACTTTATTTATGCAACCAATCAAATTAGTGAGTCAAGATAGGGGATCGAATTTCAAATGGTTTACATTATGTAATATGAGTATATTAACAAAAGAGAAAATATGTGAACAAAAGTACAACTCAACTCCCCCTTACAAAATTTAAAATTGATGTATGCACAACCACCAAATCATCATGAGTAATTCCACTAATTATTTCCACAACAATATGCTTTTCTATTTCAACACAGTGATAACGTAAAGCATAGAATAAAGTCTTTTACAATGGGATTTTGGAGCTTCCCAATGCCTCCCTACCTTACATAGAATTAAAGAAATTTTTGCACAACAATAAATCACTATAATTAACATCACATTTTGGCAGGAAACATAAATACAAAACCACAATACATAGCATTAACAACAAGAATCCTTTCCAAAACAATGTAGAGGTTTTCTTTTTATATGTTCATCTTCTAGTCAGCAATGTTGAGCAATCCTCTATGCCCTTTTGTAACTGTCTTTCTTATATCGCCACCATCCACCCTTCTCTCCTTTTGATGCTATCTTCCCTTTTCTTTTACACAATTTCCCATTGATTAATTGTTTCTTGTCTTCTTTTGCCTGTGTGGATGTGTAAAAATAATATTTTTTTTTTTGCATGTTTGAAATTGCCTTCAACTCAGTGTGGGTCCACTCACCAAAACACTGTGCCCTTAATTTCTATCTCAAGCCAAAATTTGGGAATAAAAACCAAAACCCCACACACCAAACAAAAAAAATGGAAAATAAAACCTGGGAGTCAATGCTCCTGCATCAGTTGGGAAGGTTTAATTCCTTGTTTGATAACACCTCAAAGAGATTTTTAGTATTAGAAATTTCTTTATAAAATCTTTGCTTTTATGGTCCAACAATTCCTTAGAGAGGTTTTCACTAGAGGATTCAATTTTTTTTATTTTTCTTGTTTCTTTTTTAATTTTTCATTTTAATGAACAAGGAATTCTCCATGTTCCCAAAAGTATGTCATTTCGTCAAGATTGATATCAAAACTATATTTTTATGATCTTGTAGTAGGATGTGGTCCCTCAGTCCCCCATAACCTATATAATTTCTTCACAATTTTGGAACCAGTTGAATGATGGGTGATATTATTGGTCCTAGTCAATAAACTTGGAGTGTTTTAGTTCAAGATGGATGGTTAGGATTGTAGTATAATTAAAGGTGTTGGTTGTAGAAAGGTCATTGTAGAGGTTATTGTTACCTATTTTTAGCTACAACTCAAAACGGGTAGAGCTGAATTGCATTCATCATTACAAGGTACACATGAATGATTTCAAAGTTTTCTGCTAACTATTCATTGTTGTACAAATTTGATTACTTTGAATTTCCAATATTATTATGCAAATTTTTGTAGCAGAGAAACTCATAAATTTGCATAAGAAATGTTGTTTTTATTCATATTGTAAAAACCAAAGTCCCACACATGTCGTGGGAGTAGCTTGATTTGATTACTTAATCAAATATTGAATACAAGAAAGAAATGTATATCACACAACTGAAGATAATATAAGAACAAGGAGAGAAAGTGATTCGTCATTGCTTGGAATGACAAATCATTGTTATAGTTGTGTTGATCTTGGTTTAGCTCCAGCTCTAAGGTTTACTTGCAAGATTGTTGAAAGGTGGTGTTAGAGCAATGAAAAATCACATTCTATCTTATCCCTGCATTACCAACAAAAATGTAATCTGCACCCTATCAAGCATTCACCAGATGATTAAGTCATCAAAAAAGCAGATGTTCAGGGAGCACAAAGTTCAATGAAAGCTTTCAGCTTCAATTATTTTACTAACTTGTTTGTTTAATGTGCAGATACAGGTATAATCAGATAATTCAACCAATAGATATTGTTATGAGTGGTGGAAAATGTGGCTCCCACAAGGGTTGAGCCCAACTCATAACAATGATGTAAAACAACATCATTTTAAAGTAAAAATGCACCATTTCCAATCTTTTGTTTCAACATTATGATCATATCTAATTCTTTAAAATTAAGCATTCAAAGGAGGAAAATATAAAAAAAATGCTTGATGCTTCTGAATAAGCAAGAGAGAGAAAAGAAACATTGTTTTGGCATACTTTCAAAATGCAAAATGGAATCAAACCCACAGTGATGGAGTCTCAAGATACCTGAAGATGTAATTGTTTTCCAATGAAATCATGTTGTATAAAACATTAATTGCAATGATAGAAAAATTTAACCAAATTTCTTTCACTTATTTTTCTACACAATGAAAAAATGGAAGATATACTTACAGGGTTCAAGAAAAATCATGCATATAAAGTTGTGGGAGAACATGTACAACACAACAATAATAATGAACAATTATTAGAGCAAGTAGAGGTAGGGTACAACATGTAACAATCTTATATGAAGCTGCCCTTGACTATCAAGAAGCATTCCATTATTAAGAGTTGTTCCATTTGTGAAGTATTAACTTGCCTTATTATTGTAGTAGCATTGTTTGATAAATACACTGATAATTTTTGGTGTTTTCCAAAAGGAAAACCAGAGCCAGACAATAAATCAATGAATGTTTGGACATGCTAAGTGTCTCATAGACATTTTAGCAAAGGACATATTACACTATCAAGGAGTACTTCATCCAGATCTATAGAGGTCCATGAAGACAACAAATGCTCAAGTGAAAGGTGTTGATCATGCAGCCAATAGGGAAAATTCCCAAAAAAATTGAAACCATAATGCAGGAAGGCATGAACCATGCCTCACTACAGATAAAATAAGGAGACTCTCGCCTATGAAAGCATTTACAATGAACAAATAACAAAATTTTCTACACAAATTGAAACCCACAGCAGGTTAAGTCGTGGCCAGAGATGGAGAGTTTAGCTACAAGAAAGTCAAAACCCTCTTCCATTTTTATGCAAATAAACAAACACAAAATGCATTCATAAAGGCAACAACCATTCACAATGTTAAGGCTATGCAAATACAAGAATGAAGAAACTCATTTTTTCTTTCTTCAGTTTTTGTGAAAATTTCATCTGCATTATACACTGAATGAAGATAGTTTCAACAAGCTGTGGCCATCTACAGACAGAGAAGTTTATAAAACCCAAATGAAGACTGATCTTGAAGTGAAATGCATGAAAATAACAGTGATAGAGGCCATGGTTTTCATCTTTTCCCATAGTTAAGAAATAATGCAAAAGATTCGTAGATTTTCTATGCAAAGGGGATGACTTACCAGAAGCAAGTTCGAGTTCTTTCTCTTGCATGAAAATCTCAAATGCTAGATCTCGGCCTCAAATCTTCCAGCTTTCTCTAGTCAAAACCTACCATCACCATGGCGGCGCAACAAAGGGCTTCTAGAAAATGCATAGTGAAGAATGAATGAAATGATTTAGGTTTTTTGATGCTTCTTTACTTGCCCTAGCTTGAATGAGAGTATTTTTCACTTAAGATTTTGAAAAATTAAAATAATTTCATTTCAAAATTATTGCCCATGGTATTGACTTATTAAGTCAATTGAACTAATCATGTTGAGGGGAAGCCATGAGTTTGTATTGTAAATTTCAAAATTGTCATTTGAGTTTGAAGTGAGGATTCACTTCAATTTTAATCTTTTGCATGATTATAGACAGAGATAATAATACAATTAAATATTAAGGTATCATTATCTTATTATTGAATATGCAATTAGAGAAGGAGGAAAAACTACACATTAAATATTAAAATAATCATATTGATTATCTTCAATATTTAATCATATAATTACCTTTTTCCAATCATGTAAAAGAAAGGAAAAGTGAAGTGAACTGAGAATCGTGCAATCAATGTAAGTGGAGATATTTTCATGCATTTTGGGGTGCAACTGAGGTCATTTACATACAATTTTGAGGTCTCCATCAGTCTAACTAGTGGAGAGGAGGAGTTGAGCCTATTTTTGGCTCTTTTCATGCAGTTTTGATTCCTCTTTTTGAGGGTTTTTATATTTGCTCGTGAGGAGAATATTATTACTTTCGGGTCACTTTCAGTGCCACCTTCATGCACTCAAAATCCATTTTGAGTTACCATTCAGTTATATACATTGTGACACAGGGTTTTGAGTTGTTTAAGCTCAGTTTGCAGCATTGGTGGGTCTGATTTTCAACCAGTTTTGCTTTTGCTCGTGAATGGCTTCACGGTTTTGATATTTTGACTTCAGTTATCTCATCTTGGATTTTTGAAGCCCTTTATTGTATATATTGAGGAAAATACTTAGTTAGTTTCCTTGGATCTTATTTTTCATCTCTTCTTGCATACCTTTTGCGAAGAGACTAAGATTTGTAACTTAGTTTTTATGACATTTTAGTATACAGTAACAAAACTTTGGTTTTCATTTTTGTCAATTAGTGCTAAGATTCCTTTTTTTTCATTTAGAATCTATTAAGTTTTCCTCTTCAAAATTATATAAAGTGTCTTTGTGAATGATTTGATGAAATTATTGTGTTTTAGTCATCAGAACCTATAGTTTTGTCTCATTCATAATTGTACATCATATCATAGGTCTTAGGTTGTGCTTACATTCAATTTGTTCTTCAAGTTGTGAGAATTTATTTTCCTTCTGAAAAGACAAACTATTTGTCCTTCTTTGGAAACATTTTTGTGATCAACTTCTAAATTGTGGAAACAATTTTCCAGAAAATAGTTGTGAATCAGTTTGCAGTTTAGCCATCATTATCATTTATGTGCATCACCATCGTTTAAAGTTTAGTTTATGCATTCAATTAAAGTCTTCTTCCCTTTTCCATCCAAGTCAAAGTTATTTATTAGAAAAATCATAAAGGAAGTTGACCTATAATCCGAAGGTTAACTTTCAACATAGGGTACCCACAACTTGAAGTTTTCCCATGTTACACAGGATTGCAAAGCATCTCTACTTTTGGATTTGGTTGCACTCCTGTTGATAACAATTATAAATGAAACCATTTCATCATTTGTACTAGATGAAGTTTTGAAATTGTAGAAGTGTCACAACTTTATTGAGTTTTCTCATCAAGAGACATGTATCCTAGCCCACAAGTTCCTTTATTATCATAAACATGTACAAGTTCCAATATCCCTTTTTCATGAAAACCTAGGCCTTTTCCTTTGTATTTAATTATTTTTTCATATTTTTTATGGAAACAAGACATTCAATATTTGTGTAATAGGGTACTAATTTTTCTTCATAATGCCATGGACCATTGGAACTTTCAATAATTTCTTTGCTAATAAATGTTGTATAACCAAATTGACATGGAGTTGATAGTTTCTTCTTCTTGACGATGAGAATACCATACATTTTGGGTGAAAGGGAGGGATTTCCTATGTGAAAGGAATCTTTAATTTCATACTCACTGCAGCCCTTGTCAAGTATCTTAAAGTGACTTTTGGATGACAAACTCATGGATGAGGATGGAAGGTCATTAGGATTTATAAAGGAGGATAATTTTTTTGGCTGAAATTTAGTGGATATTTTTGTGATTGGACAATAGTTGACTTGACACTATTTATATTCCAACATTTTATAAATCGATCTCTAAGGATTGTAACCTCCATGCATAAATAGATGAATTTAAGGCATTGATGGAATGCAGACGGGTCAAATTGCATGACATGGAGCCAAGGAGGACCAAGGATGTTATATGGAAGGTCAATGTATATAACATGTAATAAGGATTTCTACATGACATGCCTATCCGTTATTGGAAGATGGATAATTATTTATAATTCCCTCTCTGTATTGTCATATGTCTTGATAGTTATAGTTTGGTGACCCAATGCTTCCTTTGAGTAACCAAGGTGATCAATTAGCTATAAGGTACATATATTTAGACCCAATTTATTATCTACAAGAACCCTTTTTACTTTGTGTTTGGTGATAAGGACTTCAATGTGTAAAGGGAGGTTGTGAGATGGTCCAACTAGAGGCACACCATGCTAGTTAAAAGTAGGGCAGTGAGTGGAGGCTAAGTGTCTAATGAGAGCTTAGAATTCATGCAATTCTATATCACTAGGAAATTTCTACTCTTGAAATATTTTATAAAAGAAATTTATGGATGGTGGAGGTCTAAATGATATCTATTATCGATATTTGTGTTGGGGTTTTCTCAAGTTGTTCAATTATGTTGTATAGTACTTTATGAATAGTCAAGGGAGGGACTTGGATATAATTTTTTTGTATGTATTATTGTAAGAGAACATGAAGGGAATTTGGTTATAATGGTGGAAATTTCATTGTTGTTTATGTCCCAAAATGGTATTATGTGAATGAATAAAATTATTGGCATTAACATTTTTGGTATGCTTGTTTTGACCTTGATCAAGCTATGTATGTGACTAAGCATGCTTTGGGAAGGGGTCTTGATAAATCCAAAGTTTATCATTAGGTGGTATAGATGAATCTTGTTCAATTTCAATACCTCCATCATTAATAAGATCTTGGACATAGTTCTTAAGATTTAGACATCTATTGGTCAAGTGTCTGTTAACCTTATGATATTCACAATATTCATATTCTCTATACCAAGTTGGTTTAGATTTTCTCCCATAAAAATATTTTATCTTTGGAAAATAAATTTCTATATTAGATATAGTGGAAATAACAGAGTTCATAACACTGCTTACATATGAATCACTGTCTCAGCTTGAGATAGGCTAGCACCCCTACTTACAGTTCATCAACTATTAGCTATCCCATTTACAATATTTTCATTTACTCAAGAAACTCATATACATCATAAAAACCCAAAATAGCCATATACAACTTGATATCCCCTATACAAAATTCAACTAGCTTTAGGAACAAAGAAAAAACTTTACAAAAATTTTCCCATACAACCATATACATCAGAGTACAAAATGGATCATATATAAAAAAAGCCTCTTCCTTGCATACAAAATTTGGGTCACCCTTGATCTATGCCTTATGGCTTGCATTAGCACTGACAACATATGACCAATCTGCCTATCTGTATAACCATCATATCCTACATATCTGTATCACCAATATATTTGTATAGCAAAACATGATATTGAAGAAAACTCTGAATCGCCATCCTCTGGTAGTTGTATTTGGTGTAGCACCTTTTAGGGCAACAAGAGCCAATGTTGCTTCCTATTCTTCCATGTTTACAACATATCTTGTTGTGTCCTTCTTAGTCAGATCATTTTGTATTGTTTTCAATGCTTTTAGGAAAATTTCCAAGGCGAGATGACCTTCTTCCCACATGTGACCATACCTAACCTCCATGATGTCAATTTCAATTTTCCTATTTTCCAAGAAGTTCCAAAATCTCTCCTTAGATAGGGTGACTATGATAAAGACCTGCATAGCAATGATATGTAGTGTGAGTCTTCTAAAAGACTTAGTAAGAACTCTCCTCTCTCCCTCAAATTTTTCATTATTCAGGGCCTTCTAGATAGACCAAAAAAATTTAGTAGAAATGCATAATCATAGAATAGTGCACTCCTTGTTCATTTTTTTTATCAATATTCAACAAAAAAAATTTGGGGCACGATCTATTATTATTAGTCCTTATATTCATTTTATTGCAAAAGAGTCTCCAAAATTATTTAGCAAACATACAATAAAAAAAAATGGTTCATAGTATCAGGGACTCTGCACAAACTGCACACATCAATATCATTATGAGCAGTTTTATAAGGAAGTTTTTGTAACAACAACCATCTGAAACTAGCCTTTTTTGGTTCCAGCTTCAATTTCCAATTCAATTCAAAAATATTTTGTCATTGTTTTCTGCTTAGGTTAAGATTCCATGCCTTGTTAACATGCTCAGTTCAATCAATATGTTTAGTTAGGGTGGAGTAGACCATCTTTGCATTAATGCAATGAGGTTTTTAATCATTCTTCCACTTATACTCAAGATATTCCTGACTATCAGTAGAGTCTTCTACATGTAATTGCACCTCTCTAAAAGTCTCCCTAATTATTGTATATTTTCTCCAATTACTTGGAGGTAGATCATATTCCAATTTTAGTTCATCCTGATCTTTAAGATATCCATATTTGAGGATATCATTGAATTATTTAATCCCTTTTTGTGCCCAAGCCTTTGCAGAACAACCTTGTAATAAGGCCATGGGTTTATTTTTGTGCTTCAAATTCCACCAAATGGATCTATGCCCCATTGTAATTTTGTTCCCATATTTGATGAAGTGGCTATTAGTAATCTTTCCTTTGATTAGTTCCCATGCTCTCTAGATCGTCTTGAACACCATGGATCCTGCAGGTGATATAGGATGATCTGAAATAAGAATATCACACATGGGGAGGAGCTTCCAATCTTTTCCTTTTCTTGAAGTTGAATTCAAAATATTTTGCCTAACAAGAACCTTCCAAGGCTCATCACCTTCCATAGCCCTTAGTACCCACTTGGATGTTAGAGCAATTCCTTGCAATATTAGGTCCTTAAGGCCTAGACCGCCTCTTTCTTTTGAAATGCAACACCACTCCCATATGACATTGTGTTGCTTCCTTTTTCCTTTCCCATCCAAACACAAAAATTTTCTTATCTTTTTATGGACTTCATTGATCTGATAATAGTTGAAAAACAAGACTGAGGAAAAGTAGATTATGTAAGAAGAGAGAATTTTCTAACAGATTTGAGTTCTCCCAGCCAATGAAAAAAATTGTCTATTCCATTTGTCAAGTTTCTTTTCAATCTTCTCATTAACCCAATTTCACATCTCTCTTAGATTGGGCTCAATTTCAAAATGTATTCCAAGGTACCTTACCAGTTTATTAGGCCCCCCCCATTGCAAGTTATACTTCCTTAGCCAATTTGGTGGAAATTTTGACCAGCCTAGAATGCAGAATTTAGCAAGAGAAATGTTTGCCCTCGATTCCTGACATAAGATTTTATGTTTATCTATAAGGTTGTATGTTCAGTTAGGGTGGAGTAGACCATCTTTGGATTAATGTAGTGAATTTTTTTTTATCATTCTTCCAATTATACTCAAGATATTCCTAACTATTAGTAGATTATTCTAGATGGAATTGCACCTTTCTACAAGTCTCCCTAATTATTGTATATTTTCTCCAATTACTTGAAGGTAGATCATATTCCAATTTTAGTTCATCACAGTCTTTAAGATATCCATCTTTGAGGATATCATTGAATTATTTAATCTATTTTTCTGCCCAATCCTTTGCAGAACAACCTTGTAATAAGGTTAGGGGTTTATTTTTGTGCTTCAAATTCCACCAAATGGATCTATACCCCATTATAGTTTTGTTCCCATCTTTGATGAAGTGGCTATTAGTAATGTTTCCTTTGACTAGTTCCCATGCTCTCCAGATGGTCATGAACACCATGGATCCTGTAGGTGATATAGGATGATTAGAAATAAGAATATCACACATGGGGAGGAGCTTCCAAGCTTTTCCTTTTTTTGGAGTTGAGTTCAAAATATTTTTCCTAACAAGAACCTTCCAAGGCTCATCACCTTCCAGAGCCCTTAGTACCCACTTGGATGCTAGAGCAATTCCTTGCAACATTAGGTCCTTGAGGCCTAGACCACCTCTTTCTTTTGAAATGCAACACCACTCCCATATGACATTGTGTTGCTTCCTTTTTATTTTCCCATCCAACCATAAAAAGTTTCTTATCTTTCTATGGACTTCATTGATCTGATAATAGTTGAAAAACTGGACTGAGGAAAAGTAGATTGTGTAAGAAGACAAAATTTTCTGACAAATTTGAGTTCTCCCAGCCAATGGTAGAAATTGTCTATTCTATTTGTCAAGTTTCTTTTCAATATTCTCCCTAACCCAATTTCACATCTCTCTTAGATTGGGCTCAATTGAAAAAGGTACTCCAAGGTACCTTACCAGTTTATTTCCCCTCCCCATTGCAAGTTATACTTCCTTAGCCAACTTCGTGGAAATTCTGACCAACCTAGAATGCAAGATTTAGCAAGAGAAACATTTTCCCTAGATTCCTGACATAAGTTTTCTAGTTTATCTATAAGGTTGATCATGTTCCCTTCCTCAAGTTGAATAAGGAGGGCAGTGTCATTTGCAAACTGAGTGTTAATCAACTCACTATTGTCTGGTAGGGTTATACCCTTCACCCTAGGAGTGTTCCAATCATTTCTTAATAAGTAGTGAAGAGCATCAGAGGCTATTACAAAAAAGTGTTGGGGCCAGGGGCACCCTTGTCGAATTGATCTCTCGAGGGTGATCTCTTATGTGAGTGAACCATTTACATCAATTTGTGCAACTGTGTCCTTAAAAAAGGCTTTGACCATATCACAAAAAGGTCTGGGGAAACCAAATGCTTCCAAGACCATAAATACAAAGGCCCATTCCATTATGTCATATGCCTTCTCAAAGTCCAACAGGAGCATTGCTACCCCTTGCCTAGTCTATCTAGCCCACTCTATGGCTTCCCAACTAGTAATAAGGTTTTCCAAGATAGATTTTTCCTTTATGAAGCTTGTTTGTGATGTGTTTATAAGTGAAGGTAGTATGCCTGATAGCCTATCAACTAGAGCTTTGGCCAAAATTTTATATGAGACATTGAGAAATGTGATTGGTCTCCAATTTTTAACTAGAGACCGGTCACCTTCCTTTGGAATCAATTTAATGACACCCTTATTTATTTATTTGCTTAGGGATCCTCTTTCCAAAGCTTCACTATAAACTGCAAGTATTCCCTCACATACCCAATCACTGAAAGTTTTATAGAATTCAACAGGAAGCCCATCTACTCTCAGGGTCTTATCATTCTTCAAGGAGATAATATCATGCTTGATCTCCTATTTTGAGAGACCACAACCCAGCTTCTTAGCATCTGCCTCACTAATATTTTTGGGGATGAGGTGTTTTACATGCTCCCTACTTTTAAGCCTATCTCCATTGTCCCCCTCAGAGGAGAACAAAGCCCTGTAAAAGTTATAGAATTGCAAGCTTATTTCCTCTTGATTAGACAAGTTGATACCATTAACATTGATCTATTCAATCTACCCTCTAGGCTACCTTTCTTTGATGTACCTAAAGAAAAAGTTTGATGCCTTGTCACCATTCTCAATCCAATTCATCTTGGATCTCACTTTTAGACCCTTCACTTTCACTGTTTGCATCCTTCTTTGGTTATTTTTTATCAAATTTAGCTTGCCAGGTAAGTCATCATCCTTAGGGTTCCCTTACAGATTGAGTTCTGTCTCAAGGAGTTTTTTCTTGTAGAACACTCTCTTTCCTCTTTTTACCAAATCCTTTTTTTTTCCTATTGTTTGGAACAACTTTCTCCACCCTTACACATTTAGTTTCCATCTTTCCATAGCTACCAAATCCTTGCACATCCAATTATTGATAGCCCTTAGGGATTCAATGGCTTTCTTGCAGTCCCCATCCAAGAGAAGGCTAGTATTGAGCAAGAATATTTCACTAGTACCCTTAGCTCTCGGTTGGCCATATTTAAGCTTGGATTTTATTCTAATGGGATGATGGGCAAAGGGGGTATAAGGGATAACTTCCACTTTACACCCATCCTTTATGGTCTGCACTGAGAAGAAATCCTTATTAAGGTAGAATTTTTCCAACCTACAGTAGATTCTTCTCCCACCCTTCTGAGCATTACACCATGTGAACCTTATGCTTGAGCATTCTTTCTTTTGACCAGCAATTGGATCTTCAATATTTAGTTTACCTTTCATTCTTTGCCAGAAGAACTTATCATTTCGTTTCTAGCCTAGACTTACTCCTCCCCATTTTTCCTCACTCCTTTCCACAAGATTAAAATCCCCCCAAAAATCTAGGGGATATCTTGTAGACTACAAAACCAATTCCACAAGGTAGTTCTCTCTCTATACTCATTGGGAGCATAGACTGAGCATACACCAAAACTAGTTTCATCTTTCTTGATGGTGATCTAGATTACCCTATTGTAGGGGGAGACTCCTAACCCCACTACATCTTGGGCCCACTCCTTGTTCAACAAAATAGCTTCCCCCCCTTTCCCCTATCATGTTTGGTGAAAAACTAGGAGGCCTCCCTCCAAATGTAGTTGAGGGTCATTTCCAAGGCAAAGCCAACAACTTTCACTTCTTGGAGAAGGGAAAAAACCTTCCCTTTCCTCTAATTTAAGAATCTTCTTACAACATATTTTTTGTTTGGAGATTCTAGACCTCTAACATTCCAAGAAATGTAGTTGAGTTCCATTTTAAGGATTGTTGGGGGGGGGGGTGTGCACGGGCGGGGGGTTCCTTTTTAGGCTTGAAGTTGTCAAAACATTTGGGGAGCCTATTTTTTGGCTCAACCCTTTTAGCAGTAGGAGGCATAATAACCCCACTAAATTTCTTCCTTTTCTCTTTAGTCAAAAGGGGGGGTTCTTAGTCAAGGAGCCACAACCTCTCATCCCTTCTTTTTTTGTACCTTCTAGTTTTTTGGAGTGCAATTTCCATGGGAGCCTCCTCCCCCTCTTTGATATCCTTAGTTTAGATTCCTTCCATGTCATCTGTAGAGTCCATTCCATAGTGGGATGTTCAACCATCTGAAGCTGCCACTTCCTCAAAGATGGGAGCACTCTAATTTCCTTCTCCTAGACTAGAGTAGGCCACTATTTCATGTTCAAGAAGGTCCTTTTGGAGTATAATTTCACCAACAGTTTCATTATTCCTTACTATATAGACTGTACCAAGGAGATCATTTAGTGCTTGACAGGTACCACCTGCATCAGGGTGGTTGGTTTCACAATTAGGTAGTTCTACATGCATAGTACCCTCTTGTAAAGGGGGGACAATATTTTCAGGATTAAGATTTGAGATAGTTTTTCTTGGGTGGAGGCCCTCTACATCATTAAGGCTATTACTCTTGATATTGCCATTTACCACTTCATTGGTGTCCACCTCATTAAAGTGTTTATTTCCATATTTATTCTCCAATTGTATATTCGATCTAATTTTATCCATTGCTAGTTGTTGGGAAATTTTCTTTTTAAACTCTTGGTGTGCAATTAGATTGGTCCTTCCTTCTTTTTTATTCTTTGAACCCCCACACTCAATCAATGGCAAGGGATCCTCCAAGCCTTCCATCATTTTTTGCAGATTTGGAGAAGCCCTTTCAACCTCCAAATTGGAATTAAGTTTTGGGTTTGGATCCACCCAATCTTTTTATAGTGTCTCTTTGTTGGCTGAGTGATTTTCTACCTCACTCTCCAATTTTTTCTTATTTGAGTTCTCTTCACCACCCATTTCTAGGGGGAAGTTATTGGTTTTCTTGTTTGCTTCCTTATCTTTATTTCTTCTCCTAATTAGAGGGAAATTACTCCTTATATGACCTTCCTTACAAAAAAGGTAACATTTAGGCCCCCTAGTGTTTCCACAACACATCTAAATGCATTATTTTAAACTCTGATTTCAAGTTCGTCAAGGGTATCAATCCCAAGGTAGAGTGAAATTAGTGCTCTTGCCTTAAAATGAGGCAAGGCCATCCTATTGTCATCAATCATTACAATATTTCCATAGGGCTCCAAGATAAGAAGGATGAAGTTACAGAGCCTTGGTGGGAATTGTTTAATTACTATTCACCAGGGGCTTGAGAGGGCCAAAAATTCTTCATTCAATGCTTCAAGAACCCACGACAAGGCACAAAACACCATTGTTCGAACTTGCCAAACCTGCCTTTTAAGCATTGTTTCCTATGCTTTGGGGCTATTAAAAAAGATTACAAATAACCCCTTCAACACCATCCTACAGAAATAGAAATGCAGCCCTATTTTCTTATTCCATACATTATTAAAACATTCATCCATGTAAGTTCTTGCTAGTATTTTATTAGTATCAGTCATAGCAAAGAAAATAAAAAATTTAATCAACTTATTATCTTCTAAAGAAATTGCATTTTGTAGGGTTTCATTCGCAATTAGGGTATCTCTTTCAGGGGAGTGAGGGAGGTTCTTACCTTGTTCTTCTCCATCTTTGCACTCGCCACACTCAACCCTTTCAATCGCAAATTTAGCACCTTTAGGAATGTTATCTCTAACCCCTACTACAATATCTTTGAAGGACTTCGATTGTGAAACACCAATGTCTATTTTTTTTAATTAGGAAGGCCATCTGGGGGGTCTTTTCCCCCATCCATTTTAATGACTGCTAACTTCAATCACACACGAGCAATAATCAAATATTTGAAAAGGGAAACCACATTTACACACGCTGCAAACAAAAAGTCGCCAGAAGGAAATCAAAAATAGGAGAGGAGAGGAGAGCCTGTACCCCAGCCTAATAGATCCCCAGTGGAGGAGGGTCGAGCCTCCTCCACGACTACGTGGGATCATCCCACAAACCCTGCAACCATGCTTCGTACGATCAATCTTTCTCTTCGCATAGAGTTGTTTCCCAAGATTTATGTCCATTGGAAATGTTTTTGATAAAATAAGTAGTATTTATAGAGCGTTGCATCCAAACACAAAAGGTCCCAAGGGCATAGAGTTTAAAGAAAAAAGGAAACCAAGGTCACAAACTATAAACATATGAGTGACAAAAAACTTACAACAACATCACAAAAAAGTATGCATCAAAAACAAAACAAACAAAAAAATACCCTACTTAAGAATATTTTCCTAATCCTCCATGAGGAATTTAAAGACATCCCACTTTTGTTGGCTCGAATTGGGATCACTTGTTTTCTTATGCTATTTTATTTCCTCTTACAAGATAAAACCTAGAGTTACAACAAAGTGATTTACATGACTTTTAGAGTGAAATAGGAGAATCCATTGAGTTTCCTCTCCAAATTTTCAACCCTAGTTGATAAAGCCATGAAGTCTTGGGAAGTCTTCTCATAGTTGGGGAATTTATCTTCATTGTGCTCTTTTGTGGGGGTGGATTCCTCCAGTTCTTGAAGAATTGCATTGAATTCAAGAAATAGGCTTGAACCATCCACATCCATCTCAGCTTCCTCTGCATCATCTTCATTGCCGCTATCTTCATCTTTCTTGACCTATTCAGAATCATCACTAGAAATCTTATCAATAGTAACATTAGGGGCTTGTTTTTTGATTATTCGAAATACTGAGAGGGGGGTGAATCAGTATTCTATTAAACCATTTAGTTGTAAACCACCCAATTATTAAAGCATGTATAACTACAAACAAGAATGAAGACATTGAAATGAACGACACCATAAATGACACCAACACCATATTTATATGTGGAAAATCCAAAATGGGAAAAACACATGGTGAGGTTTAACTCACAATATATTATATTCGGATACAGTATATTATAGGGCTCACTACTAGGACTCATTGTCCGTAAAAGGCTCACAACCAGAATACAAGATGGAATGGATAACTGGCAAGATACAAAAAGATTAGGATCACTGCCAAAAGATTGAACTGATGGAATACACCTTCAATGTGTTGAGTTCAGTCTGAATGAGGCTCTAAATGTGAAGTATTGCTTTGCATAACAGTCGCATAACAATTCTGCTCTGATCCTTGACTTCTCCCATAATATATTACTCGTATCTAATAAATCATTTAAGCTCGCACATTCTCAATCTTCTTCACATCATACACACCTTTCACCACTCTCTCTTCCACCCTTCAACTCCAAAAAATTCTTATATATATACAAGTATATTTCATACAACAATTAGGTCGGCCTAATTAGATGTAAACAAACCAATCAAAATAGCTATTTTCGGCACCATATAAGATTTAAAACATTTTTTTATCCATGTGGTGTATCATATCAAGTCGATATAGATATATAAGGGATCCAACTAACATCTGCAAAGTATAATTATTCTTCTTAATACATGTCATATATTAGGTCAGCCAAGAATAGGACCTAATCAACAAAACTCCAAACCAACACACACTTCTCAAGGTAAACACCTTCCAGATCTGATATTACTTTAGTTTCTCATCACATAATCATCAGAGAGAACACCATTAGAACCACAACATCAAAATGTTCTTCCTAAGAAAATGTGAAGTCTCCCACACTGGTATACTGAATAGAGAAACAATTGTAGTGTACAGAGTTAAACTCTGTCATTGATAGATTTTTGTACGCAACAAAAAACTCTTCAAGATCCTGGATATAGCGGTCTGAATGAGTCATAATAATGAGATTAAGAGCATAATTATATCTCTTCTTGCAGTGAATTGACTCAAAAACCAACACACTAGATAATCAGTAAAGAACACTTCCAGTATAGATCAATTTCCGGTATACCAAATATGTTTCCCACAATTTTTTCATAATGTTGGCATCAATCACAACACTAGAACAACCAAAATAGCTTATATACACTTCATGCTTATGTTGCTAGGCTCCCATATTTCCAACACTATTTACTAGCCAACCTATGGGATCTTTGCACACTTAGATTAGTATGGTCAACATCAATATTTGGGTTGAGTTCTCTTTTACTCTCATCTTTGTTCATCTTTTTATTATTTTCATCAATCTCCTCATCAGAGATGGCTTCTTCAACGTAGAATTTTGTAGTGTCTTTCTTTTTCTTTTCGATAGGGGACTTTCATAGTTGTATTAGGTCTTTTTCCAAGCCTTTTGCGGGGTGTATGTTTAAGCTCACATAGCCCAACAACATCTATATTTTGACTTAGGGATTTTTGGGTTTTAGCAGATTTGGGATGCTTAATTAGGGGCTTTGGATTTGGATCAAGACTATTATGTTTGGTAGGAAAAGTCAATTTTCCTTTTAGAGGAGGTTTGATAGCTTCCGCACTCCGAGTGTTTAGGGGGCTTCTAGGAGAGGAATGAACAACAGAGGGTTCCTCAACCAAGAAATCCCTAATTATCTTGGGGGGACATAAAGCAAGGTGTGAATGGTATAATATGAGTATGATTTCTTGATATAGTAGAATGGGTTGTTTATCTGGGTTTTTTGAAGACATATCCATGGAATCTTTCACAAATTGTTCAAGATAGCACAAAAAATAAAATGGAAAACTAATCAACATCGTGTTCCTAAAATAGAAATAATAACATTTAAAATGACCCTCAAGAGTGATATATTTCATTAGAATAAGGAATACCTTTTCCCACAGGTTGGGGAGCTTGTCACGGTCATAACCTACATGCAGTTTAATAGGGTTTCACTTTCTTTGAAAAATAGGTGCATATTATCCATGCCTTGTACCTTTGTATGATTCTTCAACTTTTTACTATTGCTTGACAAGCCCATGGCTTACACTATTACATCATCATTAACTTCAAAGGAAATTCCTCCCACCTTGACGTGTCTTCTATTCCATTCACGAGAAAATTTTAGTCATTCTTACTTAGACACTTCATAAGTGATGCTAACTCACCTTCCACACAAATATTCCAAAGCAAAGCATCCTTCCATAATTCTTCACAAGAACCTAGCTTTGTTCTCACTTGTTCACCACCCATGATTTGTTGAAGGTAAAATGGTGATACTAAATAAGGCTATCTCTGTAATGATTTAGATAATAAAGACATAAGGGTCTTCTATAAGAGATGTGGGTTTTTCCATCAAAACTTAAGTAGCCAAAAATAATGAAGGACAATACATTAAGTGGCACATCATGCCCACGATAGGAGTATTCCTCGGGTATATCTGATCCATCAAGATTTTTGTTAGAGTTGTCCTTTTGGCATCATTTTTAGGCTGGTTTATAGACATCCTCGTGCCGATAGTCCTATTATTTTGCTTGATATTGCCGAAGCACGTTTTTGGATTAATATATGTCATCTTGGGCAAAGGAATTTCAATCATGGGACAATGCTCTATTTTCGAGTTTCTACTCATGATTAGTTGCCTCGTGATTTTTCTTTCAATTTTTTTCTATGCCAGTTTAATCGCATTATCATCATAACATACAAAATGATAATTAGAACCCATAAGGGATGGTACTTAAGGCGAACTTTGGAAAGTGGGTTCAAAACAAGGATATATAAGAATGTAACCAAAACCATTATAATTTTATTTTGGGTTCTCCATATTTTCAAATGCTATTATAATATTCTTCAATGGTTAACCCTCTAATATTTACTAGGAGACATAAGTTGTCCCTTCAACATTTATTGGATTCCAAGGCAATCCCCATTTTTTCCATAGTATCAGCTACCCAATTTCATTCTCTATAAATATGGGATGTATTAAATCTATCAAATCCTATTAGGAGGTTCTGGACATTATTTTAATGTCAAAGATAGTCCATCCAACCATCACTTTACCTTTTACTGCATAAATACATATTTTTGAATCACCTTCAACCTATGGTCTCTTTATCCCTAGAGATAAGCAATCTTGATCCCCCTTAAAAATTTTGTTTCTTCAACCACATTCGAAGACTATTCCCCTAGACCCCCAACAAATCCAACAATAAATCTACCATCAAAATTTCTGATAATACCACCACCACTAGCCAACCCTATATTTCCTTTTGTAGCCCCATCAAAGTTGAGTTTTGACTAGCCTAGAGGTGGTGGTTTCCATTTGGTATTCTGTCTAGCCCAAATTTTAGTATCATTGAAGGAGTCAAAGTCCAAGTGTAAGCCCCATATTTGAGCAATATTGGAGTCAAAATCAGTAGGAGGCATGTTTGGGATTTTCCAATTACACAGAGAGACATTCTCGACTAACAACCTAGAGTAATAACCAAAAACCTCCTTGACACTTTTTTCTTCATTATGGAATATCTTGTTATTCTTTTCCTTCTAGATGCCCAAAAAATATTGGGGGGAACCTATCTCCAAATTTCCATAAAAAAGGGGATGGGTGTAAGGACAAACCCAATTTTCCACTAGGCTTTTGATACTTTCATTCATAGCCCACCAATCTCCAAGATTCTGCAAGGCATAGCCCTAGACCTCTTCAGGTAAGGAGCAATTAATAATAAATGGGGTACTGATTCCTATCCTTTTCACATAATGTACATTTGTTATGGATCTAGAAGTCTCTCTTCCTTATGTTATCTTGGGTTAGGATTTTGTTGTGGGTAGTAGTCCACCAAAAGAAGTTGATGTTGGGCATTAGGTTGTGGTTTTGAACATTAGTTTCCATAGCCCTTCACAATGTTCACAGTATGATAGTATTGTAAATTAAATAATAATATGAAAATCACTTCAGATTGTAGTTTTGATTGGGTGCATCAAAAGTTTGAGTACAAATGTGCAGTTAGATTTAAAATAATATTAAATAGTGGTACTCTGTATTTATCACACAAAGTTAAATAAAATTTTGTAATAGATTAGGAGCATTAGAATTCAATTTTGAGAAGTAGAACTGTTTGTATTGAATAAATATCAAATAGTTATGGAATTGTGCTATGTCGTGTAAAAGCTTGGATATTTATACTTTTATATATAATAATATTTAAAATTAGAAAATTAGTTGTTAGTTATCATGCTTATGAAATTATTAAAAATTAGTAACATCAACTAATATTTATTAGCTATGGGGCCACCATGATGAACTATGCAACTTCTTACATTATTGAATAACCAACCAATAAAAGTTAAAAAACAACGAAATAATGGTTTTTTTCATAGAAGTTAAGCAAACAAGGTAAGTGAATTTGTATTTGATTTTTTTAATTCAAGTTCAATTATATTTTATATGATTATGTAGAATGTATAATAATAGAAAACTCATAATTTTTTTGTGGCTATGCAAAATGTTATCTATTTCAACTAACCAGAATGAAGAATTGCAGGCATTCATAAAATCAAATCTATTATGTCAACAATTAAAACTTTTGAATTTTATGGATTATAATTCATATTTGTATGGATGGGGGGTTCAACTTTCAAGAAAGATAATTGTATTAATGGGAAGATTAAAATTGAAATGGAAGCATGAACATGGTATTCTAGAATGTGCTTGACAATGACAATCAAATGGAGTAAGTAAATTTAATCCTACTTTACTGGCCTCATTCTTACCCACACTTATGCTTTGTTGTACATACAACTTGAAGGTTTATGCTTGACCATTTATTGACATTGTGGATGACCATGTGATTGAAATGTATGTCACACAAATATTACCTACCAATATGTTTATTATGGATTATCGTGAACTATTCATTCCAAGTTATGGAATAGAGAAATCAAAAAGATTTTGAAAAACAAGGAAGAGGACATTGAAGAAGACTTCTAAGACTTCTCAAATTTGAGAGTAGATAAATTTCATATCTTTAAAATTTTGATATGTGAAATAATTGTTATTATGACAAACATATACATTCATAATAAGTGTCGTATGTGACCACTCTAACTATGAACTTAAGCAGACTCATTAAGTGATATATTTTCATCTTATTACAATACTTATTTCAATTATTATTATTATTTTAGATAAGTGCTACCTAAGGGGTGGCTCCCTTCATTTTTTTTAAATAAAACAGTTACATCTGGTTTCAGGAGTTACATTCAATGATACAAGTAACCCACCCCATCAGCTACATCAACCATCCTAGCTATTACATTTTGGTCAATAAGACCTAGATTTTCTTCCAGTTAAGACAAAAAAATCACTAATGTCATACGTCTTCTCTACCCCAGTTTTGAACAGGCGTCATGACTTATGAAGCTTCTGCTTCTTCTTGTCCTCATTCAGACTCAAAATGCGAACAGTAAGGTTGAATTCTGGCTCCAAGGGTAGATTGTTGATAGCCGCCATTACACCCGATGAGAGCTCCCTGGGCACAAATCAGCTGGCCGCACTGATTCCCCACAGCCGAGCACCAAGCACCTATACATAGTTCTTAAAAAACTGTTCCAACACCTCCCCATCGCGAGTGTGGCCCCTAGCCCAGAACTCCACACCGATCGCCTTCTTAACTGCGGCCTTTTCTTTCTCTTGCACGGATGGAAATGAGTATGCAATCTGTTCCTCACATGACTCCCTTAGGGCCGCGACACCACCACCCGCCAAGCAGTGACACACCACACCGAATCGGGACGCCATTACCAAGAGATGGGCAACAAAGAACCCCAGTCAGATACTAGAAGATGGGCGACCAAAGACCCCCCAATCAGTATAATATAGCCAGTGACCACCTTCCAGTATCTTCCGCCAGATCCACAAGATTGCCGAATCTCATGGCCCTGACGCTGGCAGAAACAAGTCTCATCACTAGTGAAAAAAGATTCAGGACTGGGACAATTCATGAAACAACCTCGAAAATGGAAAGCCACATCAGTACCTGGCCGACATGATGCCATACTTGTTTCAATTATTATATGAATGTCATTGTCAGTTTTTATGTATCCAATATTTGTAGTGTACATAATGTATTGATAAAAATAGATTGTGATTTTAAGAAAACATTAAACATTCAAATGTATTCAATAAGTGATGATATAACCAACAATTTACATAACACAAAAAATAGACAAGTCTATGGATCTTTTTAATTTATAAGATTAATACATTTTTATGTGTGTTATTGCATATATATATCATGAAAAAACTATAATGTTACTGAGAGATACATGACTTAAAATATAATTATAAACTTATTCAAATAATTATAGTTAATACTTATTGTGACACTCTCGGGTGGGAATAATAATCAACGTTAGTAAATTAAAATACATTCAAAGTCTTTTATTTCTTATAAAATCATCAGAAATCTATTAAATTATTACATTTGTTAAATTTTTAAAATACTTGAAACATTTTTTAAAGTGTTATCAAATGGTTGATAGACATAAATAATATGATTATGTCAACCAAGCAATACATATGACGACTCTCTCTCTCTCCCTCTCTCTCTCTGTATATATATATATATATATATATATATATATATATAGTACTTGACCAAAAATTTATAAATGTCTATACCCATCAACCATCTACTAACACATTTAAATGTTACTAATTTTAATCATATAACTATTTTTTCTTAAAATTGTGAAATTATCTATAGTAAAATTAAAAGCCCAAACCAATTCCATAAAACACCATCATTAATCAAACTTCATTATTTTATACAGATTCAACCTTTTAATGAGGGAAAGGATGTGAAGCATCTCCATTATTTGGACCAAAACCACACTACATGCAACCTTTTTCATAGAAACTTAAAGTTTATGAACCATGTTGTATAACATTAATTTTCAATGTCGGAACTTGCAACATGTAGCAAGAGTGTACCTTTGGCCCTAGCACTCTTATCCGTCATTGTTATTTTGTTTAAATTATGTGGACTGCACACCAAATTAAAGCAATCATATTTAAATGGTGATCAAGCCAAAAAGCTAATCCATATTTATTGTAGGTAATAAACAAAGAATTATAGCATGTGATCTACTAATAATTGGTAGTGTAGGTTTTTTATTTTCCTTACATTAGGGGTATTTCTTTTCTCCTACACATATTATTTAAGCTTGCTTAGGTTTATTAGGTGTGGTTAATATGAGTACACGTGGCAAATTACATCAGCTACATGTGTCACTCTCTCCCACACATGGGTAGTTGAGTTGAACATCCTCTTTTGGGTTGTTGTGCCACCTCTCATAACCACTATTTTGTTTTTACCTAGGTAGGTTATGGGGTAGTTGGTTTCTCACCCTCTTTTGGCTTTATGTGCCACCTCCTTGTTGTCTTCACCTAAGGAGGTTATGCCACATTTTTTGTCATTTACCAAGTAGGTGATTATAACCTCCCACCTTTTATGGGTAGTAGGAGTTAATGCACCTCTTGGATGTATTTTCCCTTATTTTTCTATATAATGAACACTCTCCTCTCACCTTCACTAGTTCGGCTAGTTAAGTGATCACTCGATGAGAGTATTCTGCATTTTCTCTTGCCTTATCTCTATTTTTCTCTCATTTTATAATTCTCTTCATTCTGCGATTTTGATCTTCAATCACCTATTGAGTTAAGTTGCATGTGATCTATGACCGACATCAAATCTGTGCTCGGTTATCGCTTCTCGTGGAATCTAACATGGTATCAAAGTCATGTTGTTTGGTATAGGTCATTGTTTTTCTAATTTTTTTGAGAGATTGCGACTAATAGAAAGCTAGTATTTTTCCTCAAAAACCAAGTATGCTTTTCTCTTGCATCCTTTTATGACCTTGAGAATTAGAATAGTTTAAAGGAAAAACAAGCATATATTTAATCAGGTTTACATACATCTATTCTTGTGAGATCTGAGTGATTTGCAGCATTTTGGTAATATTGGAGGCTTTTTTCAGCATTTCTAGAGAGTCCAAAAGGTTTGAGAAAGTCAAAATTGAATTCTATTTCACCAAAGTTAGAGATTGGAGGATATTGTAAAAAAATCAGAGTTAAAAAACTTGATTTTTTTACTGGAGTCGTTTTCATTTTGGCTTAAAAATTCTAGCTTCCACTTGTTTTTAAGAAAAACGATTTTTGGGTTTTATTCCCGGGGTCGAAAAACCATCTGGGTATTTATTTATTTTTGTATAATGTTGATAAATTTTGCAAAAATAAAATCAAAAGGAGGTGTGATTCGTTCATCATTGGCAGATTTTGCATTTTTCTTTAAAAGTGCATAACTTTTTCCTCGGGTGTCAAATTTTTGCAAACAAGTGCTTGACTGAAAGCTAGAAATGAGAAATTTCCATCTAAAAAGTTTTTAGTAAAATTTTCTGCCTTTTTCAATTAGATATTGTAGGTTGAATCTGCTACAATTTTTTATCTTCAATGAGGCATATCTTTCACTTTTGTTATCCATTTTTCAAAAACAAAAAAGTGTTAGAAGGATATTGAAGAGTAAAACATAGCTACAAGGTCTTTTTTCAGATTTTATTTGAAAAATAATTTGTATCAAATATTGTAATTTTGGCCATTAAGGGCCTTAAAAGCCTTGTAACTTGTAAAAGCCTTGTAAAAGCACTAATTATAAAGTGTCAACATTGTAATATATGGGGGGTGATTTTTGAGACTAGTGGAAAGGGGGGGTGTCTCGTGTGTCTTCTTTCTTCACACTTTTCTTTATTCTTTGTGATATTCTTTTTTGCTCTCATGGATGCATCTACAGTTCCATTTTTAACTCCATATAATTATTTTGAATGGAAATATAAGATGGTAATATATATGAAAAGGCATGGATATCATCGTGTAACAATGAGACTTGAAACTAAACCACAAGATGATGTAGAAAATATTAAATGATTTAACAAATGTGATGAAGCATTTGGTACTTTGTGTATGTCAGTATCTCCAGACCTACTCTTTCATATTGAGTATGCTAAAACATCGAATGAAGTGTGGACAACTTTGGAAACCCTCTTTGGTAAGCAAGACGAGTTAAGGGGTCATCAATTGGAGAATGAACTCATAGGGTTAAGTCCTTCAAATTTTGACACCATACATGACTTCTTCAAAAAATTCAAAGTTGTTAGATTTGTAATTGGAACAGTGTGGAAGCAAGAAGGATGATAAGAAATTGATCTTGAGTATTATTTCTAAGCTTGGTCCTAACTATTTTGTATTTGCTTCTACATTCTATGCTACTAAATGTGCCCTAGGTTCCACATATAAAATCCCTTCTCTAGATGAGTTTGTTGTAAAACTCACTAGGGAGCAAGACAATTTGGTTTTAATGGGTACAATTAAACCCTCTAAGTCACATGCCTTGGTTGTTAATACGAACACAAAAGAATAAAAAGGGTCTAATAAGCAAGATAAGAAACAAAAGAACTAAGGAGAGAAGAAGAAATATCAGTAACCTGCTACTTCAAAAGTAGATAGTCAAACCTCTTCACCAAAAGGTGAACAACCTAAGAAGGTGAAGGTCAAGTGTTCTTACTGTAAGAGGCGTGACCATGATGAACATCAATTTTTAAAGAAACAAATTGACCACCTTTCACATCTTCTAGGAAAGAACAATATCAAGGTGCCTGATTTAGTCAAACAAAGTTCGTCAGAAGGTTCTTCTAAGGACACAAACAAAAGTAAGGGGAAAGGAAAGGGCAAGGCCCTAGTTGTTGTTGCTTCACAACCAGAGTCTTGGATCATTGACTCAGGTGCTTCACACCACATGGCCTCATCAGAGGATAATTTTACCTCTTTGGAGTCAAGTTTTATTCCTACCATAATTATGGGTGATGACACTCTTGTTGAAGTGCACGGAAGAGGGTTTGTTGATGTGGGTGAAGGGAAATTTGAGGATGTTCTTTTTGTTCCATCTTTGTCAACTAATCTCTTATCTATTTATTAGATCACTCACATTGGCTCTAGCAAGCGAGTTGAGTTTGAACTCTAAATATACTGGTAATTAGTGAAATGCATAATGGGTCTACAGATCTTGTGGGAAAAGAAGATCATCAATCCAGACTATATCAATTTTCTCACTTTTTTCTTGACTCTCCTTTGATAGTTTTACTCACTCATGTAGATGAGGTAAGTTGTTTATTGCATCAACATTTTGGCCCTTTGAACTATTGTTACTTGCAACAGCTCAGTCAATATGACATGGTTTTAGGGTTGTCTTCTATTCGATTTTCTAATGGGGTTTTCTAGGGATGCATTCTTGGTAAGCATCCTGAGGAGAAATATGATAAAGGAAAAGCATCGAGAGCTACAAATCTATTGGAGTTGGTACACAATGACTTGGCAGGACCATTTCCACAACCATCTTTCAACAGGGCTAGATATATCTTGATATTTATTGATGACTTTTCTAGATACACTTGGGTCTATTTTCTTAAACATAAATCTGAGGTCTTTGATCATTTTCTGGATTTCAAAGATTTTACAAAGAAACAATCTAGGAAGTTCATCAAGATTTTGCGTACAGATAATGGGAAAAACCAATTTGAATAGTTTTGTGCTTCAGAAGGAATTAACACGTAGCACATAGTTCCATACAGTCCTTAGCAAAATGGTGTCCAAAATGCAAGAACAGATCCTTGAAGGAGACGAAAAATTGTATGATACAGTCCAAATCTTTGGCACCTCAATATTGGGCAGAGGCCATCAACTATGCATGTTACATACAGAATCGAGTTCCTCACAAAGCTATGAAGGAGTAGCTCCTTTTCAAGCTTAGACCGGTCAAAAACCCACAGTTAAGCACTTTCGAGTGTTTCATTCTCTTGCATGGGCCCATATTCCAGCAAAGAAACACAAGGCTATGGATCAGTAGAGCAAGACTTACATATTTGTTGGGTATCTAGATGATGTCAAAGGTTATAGGCTTCTCCATCCCACCACTCATGAGTTGTTTATTGAGAGGATTGTTCATTTTGAGGAGAGCTCTTCTAGTTCTTCTCCTACCACTTTTCCATCTACTATCATATTAGAGACTTTGCATCATGATGACAGTTCTTCAGAGGATCTTAATCCTCCTAATATTCATGAGTCTTCTTCCTCTACTTTAGATGGTGATAGTGATGATGAGGATTCACATTCCTCTTCCAGTCATCATTCAAAGGTTGATGATTCTCCTCTAGATTCTCCAACCTCAGCACCTCTTTGGGCTAGACAAACATTGGAGTCAATAGGTGATTGGGTTGGTGATTCATCAAACACATGAAAAAAATGGTCACAATTTTAGTAGGCTCCACATCTCTTTGTTGCTTCAAGTTTTGATCCACAATCTTTTTGAGAAGCTTCTGGTATTCTTGAGTGGGATGTTGCAATACAAGAAGAGTTCAATTCATTAGAGAGGAATCACACATGGGATTTAGTCCCTCTTCCTAAGGGAAGAAAAAAAATTCGATGCAAGTGGATCTATCAAACAAAATTTTCAGTAGATGGGTCGGTTGATAAGCACAAGGATCGCTTAGTAGCAAAAGGATTCTCCCAAGTTATCGGGATTGACTATTCTGAAACTTTTGCACCAGTTGCTAAGATGCATTCCATCCAACTTGTCCTTTATATAGCTGCAACACATCATTGGGAAGTTCATCAGATGGATGTGAAGAGTGCCTTTCTTCATGTTGACCTTCAAGAGGAAATCTACATGGAACAACCACAGGGGTTTGTGCAAGATCCTTCACTTGTGTGTAGACTTCAAAAGTCTTTCTATGGCCTCAAACAAGCTCCTTGAGCTTGGTATGCCAAGATAGAATCCTTCCTTTTGATAGTTGGGTTCAAACGATGCCATTCTGATCTAAAAGTATACATTTTGCAATAGGATGACACTCTCACATTCTTGGTTCTCTATGTTGATGACTTATTGATCACAGGGAGTCACTTGTCCACCATCAAGGTAGTGAAAACTGCTCTACATGATAGATTTTTGATGTATGACTTGGTTCTTTTTCATTATTTATTGGGGATTGAGATCACTCAATAAACTTCACACATCTTCCTTGGAAAACCCAAGTATGCACTTGATATGCTCTCCAGATTTCGCATGGCTAACTGTAAGCCTACACCGACTCCATTTTTTTCAGGGTTCAAACTTGAGGCTAAGTGTTCTTCACCCTTGGTTGATGGCACTTTGTACTGACAACTTGTTGGGAGTCTCATCTACTTGAATCATATAAGACCTGACATTTCCTATGTTGTGGGAATGGTCTCTCGATTCATGCAAGAGCCACATGATTTGCACTGGAAAGAAGCTAAGCAGATCCTTCACTACATTCAAGGTACTCACAATTATCAGATTTAGTATGTAGCGATCATGGATATTAACTTTATGGGACACATAGATTCATATTGGGAAGGCGTTTCTCAAGATCACAAGTTTACTTCAGGGTATTGCTTCTCACATGGTTTCGATCCATTTTGTTGGTCGAGCAAGAAGCATTCTACAATTGCTATGTCATCTACAGAGGTTGAGTATCAAGAGGTTGTTAATGTCACCATTGAGGCTATTTGGCTTCAAAATATTCTCACTAAGTTTGGTATTTCAGTCAAAAATCCTACAATCGTCTTTTGTGATAATTAGAGTGCAATATAGATCTCAAGAAATCTAATTCATCATTAGAGGACGAAACACATCGAGATTCATATGTACTACATTCAAGAGTTGATTCAAAAAGCCATCATTGATCTCAAGTATTGTTCTACATCAGAGTAGACTATGGATATCTTCACCAAACCCTTCACAGAAAGAAAGTTCCTTCATCTACAAGCTTTACTTGGGGTGCAATAGGTGTCTACTTCAGGAGGGGCTTCTTAGTCCTTCATTATTCTCTCTCTATTTTGGGCGGGGGGTCTATTCCTCTTATGGGGAGCTTCTTCTTATGGGGGATCTCTATGTACATGGGTACCTAACATGGCTTCATTTGTTGGGACCCATCTTTTCACCCACCTAAGCTACGCTTAAGGGGGGGTGTTAGTGTAGGTTTTTTATTTTCCTTGTGTTAGGGATATTTCTTTTTTCCTACACATTATTTAAGCTTTCTTAGGTTTATTAGATATGGTTAATATGAGGACACATGGTGAATTACATCAGCTACATGTGTCACTCTCTCCCACACATGGGTAGTTGAGTTACACATCCTATTTTGGGTTGTTGTGCCACCTCTCATAACTACTATTTTGTTTTTACCTAGGTAGGTTATGGGGTAGTTGGGCTTCTCACAAGCTCTTTTGGCTTTATGTCCCACCTCCTTTTTCTTTTCACCTAAGGAGGTCATGCCACATGTTTTTTCATTTACCAAGTAGGTGATAACCTCCCACCTTTTATGGGTAGTAGGATTTAATGCACCTCTTGGATGTATTTTCCCTTATTTTTCTATATATTGAGCACTCTCCTCTCACCTTCACTAGTTTGTCTAGTTTTGTGATCGCTCATTGAGAGTATTGAGACTATTTTGCATTTTCTCTTGCCTTGTCTCTATTTTTCTCTCATTTCAGAGTTCTCTTCATTCTGCTATTTTTATCTTCGATCATTTGTTGAGTGAATTTGCATGTGATCTATGATCGACATCATATCAGTGCTCAGTTCTTGCTTCTCATAGAATCTAACAAGAATAGTAAGGAAAAAATATCCGATTCATTTTTCTTTTTTTAAATTTCCTACATTTATCCAATGAAAAGCTATGGAAACACTCTATATTGATATGATATATCAAATACCAAGTTTTGTTGGTTTAGGTTTGTAGTTTTAGCCATGCAAGAAGTTATGTCTCAAAAATGTAGTTTTTTATTTCAAAAAGAAATGAACCCATGCATTTTGATATGGATGCTAGATCTTAATCCAAATTTAATAGATTTACAAGGCATGTAGGCATATGTCATAAAACCTGGCTTCTTGTATTTGAATTATGAATTACCCTTGTGAGATGAAGCACCCATAGTCGTCTAGCCAACATTGGGACTTGAATTGCAGGTACTTAAATCCCATAATTTTGAATCAAGTACTAACCTTTTGCATGTTATATACTTTGCACTATGACCCTAACCCTAACTCTAACCTTAACCCTAATCATAACTCTAATCCTAACCCTCATCGTAATAGTAACAATAACCCCAACCCTAATCCTAATTCTATCTCTAACCATAATCCTAAGCATAACCCTAATCATAATGCTAATACTAATGCTAATTGTATATCTAATCGTAAGCACAACCTTAATCCTAATCCTAATCCTAATCCTAGCCCTATCCCTAATCTTAACTCTAACCCTAGCCCTATCCCTAATCTTAACTCTAACCCTACCCCTAATACTAATAATAACACTAACCCCAACCCTAATGCCGATAATTGTCTAACTGTAACCATAAATTTTATCCTAATCATAACACTAACCCTTATTATATCTCTGACCATAAAACTTACCCTATCCTTGATCCCAATTCTATCTATAATCCTAGCCCTAATTTTAATTCTAATGCTAACCCCAACCTTAATTCTAATTATATTTCTAACCCTAACCCTTATCCTAATTCTAACAATAACCCCAACCCTAATCCTAATTTTATCTCAAACCCTAACTATAACCCTCTTAACACTAATTGTTTCCCTAATATCTATCCATCTCCCAAATCTTAACCCTAAAACTAACCCTAATACTAATATTAAAACTAACCCCAAGCATAATACAATTATATCTCTAACCATAACCCTAATCCTAACACTAACCATAACCCTAATCCTAACCATAACCCTGATCCTAACACTAACCATAACCCTAATCCTAACACTAACCATTACCCTAATCCTAACCATAACCCTAATCTTAACCATAACCCTAATCCTACTACTAATCCAACTCTAATCCTCATTTTATCTCTAACCCCACCCAAATTCTAATTCTATCACTAACCCTAACCCTAACGCTAATCACAATTCTAATAGTTATGCTAACCCCAACCCTAATACTAAACATAACCCATGATTTTGTATTGTGTAAATTGTTTTAGAAATTTTGGAGGTTGAGTAGTTCTTGATAACGTTAATACGATAGAAAATTTTGTAGACATGTTTACAAAAATAGTATTATTAGACATGTTTCAAAGAAATGTTTGGATTCATGAAACTATAACGATCACCATCGTTATACCTATAATCAACTCTCATTGTACCAAGACTCCAAGTCTCACATGTATATGAACTATCTCCTCAAGAAAAAAAAGACAACTTGTGTACCTATCACCATCAAACTCCAGACTTTGAAAACACCTATAAATTTGTATCAAGGAAGCACAAAATCTGATAATCAAATGTACTATCATATATGTCAAAAAATGATTCTTGGTCACTTGTAGGGGACTAAGGTTTGGGGTGTGATTATGTGAGCACCTAGATGAATTGGAAGGAAAAAGAACGAGGGAGTGAATTATTTTTTGAGACATATATGATAGTACATTTGATTATTAGATTTGGTGCTTCCTTGATACAAACGTATAGGTTTTTCAAACTTTGGAGTTTTATGGTGATAGATACACAAAATTTATCTTTTTTTTTATGAAACAGTTGATATACATGTGAAACTTGGAGTCTTGGTACAATGAGATTTGATTATAGGTACAACAATGGTGATGGTTATAGTGTCATGAATCCAAAAATTTCTCTGAGACATGTCTAATAATACTTCTCTAATAATACTAATTTTGCAAACATGTCCACACAATTTTCTATCATATTGAATTTCTCAAGAACTAATCAACCTCCATCATGGCCCTTTACAAATATTTCTTGGCTAATAACCTGTACAAAAACCCTTTAATCAGTAGAAATGAAAACCCTCCCAAAATTTTTGATGAATAATGCTAATACCAAGGAGAATGACAATCCTACCCCTGGAAATAACCCTAGGCTCCACCCTCCTAGGATTGTGCCTGTGTAAAAATCCCAACTCCTTGTAACAAAAAAAATGCCTCAAAGTGTAATCCTATTCTTTCCATGAGAATTATTTCAAGTTGGAATTGCTAAAAGCAACACCAGGAAAGAGAAAACACTCTCCTCTATTATTGGAATCTCCAAAAACAAAAAAGTTGAACAAGAATCCAAAGCAAGGAAGCATTATTACCATCTTTGAGGATTCATAAGGGTTTCAAAAGGAGGAGAATGAAGAGGGGCTTGGCGGCCCTTTAAGAGGTGGTAGAAGATCGACAAGACTGGTGAAGGTGGCTTCCATTGAAAAAAAGGAAAAAAGTTAAAGGAAAATGCATAGATGTGGAGGAAGAGGAGTCATTGACAATTGAGGAATTTGAACTTGATATGAAAGAGGATAGCGAGGGTATGGAGAGTGATGACAATGAAAATGAGGGGGAGGAAGATGATTTGGAGGAAGAGGAGGATATGGGAGGAGAGGAGGCTAATGGGGTTGTTGGGATGGATAGTCGAGAGGAAGAAGATAATGCCCCTATTGAAAATTCTACTGAAGATACTAACATTGATGTTTTGAAAAGAAAAATCACTTTTTTGTAGGTGTAGGAGGAGGACATGGAGAAGGCCATTACCACACTGATGAAGGTTATTGATGGGCTTATGAAAAGAGTGATGGTTGGTTTGATTTCTGGAAAACCAAAATCTGGAAACAACTCAAGAAGATCGGTAAGCAAGAGGAAAAGGACTTGACTAATAATGGTGTTCCTGATTGGAGAGATTACATCTCCAAAATTGGGGATAATTGGAAGCTAATTTCCAATGCCAAATAATGGTTCCCTACTTTGTGGTTTTTTGGTTTTTCAATTGTTCTAGCTACTAGGTTCTATGGTCTTATGTATGGGTGATCCCATAATACTGGTTTATAATTTTTGGCCAAAATGGACACTAAAATAATTTTTTCTAACTAAATCTTCACTTTCTGGCACCTATAGCAGCTAAACCATGAGGAATTTGAAGATGATGCAAACTAGTGATTTGTGACATTTTTTATATAGATTCTAAATATATTTTTTCAAAATTTTTGGAATCAGAGTACACTTGTTTTCCCATCTCCTTCAAAAACTAGTTTTTTAGTAAACAACATTTTTAAGGAGTGACACTCACCCTATAACGCATAACTTTTTTTCCATGAAGGACAAAATTCTAATTCTTTCGAATTTAGATTTGTAACTCCGATATCTATTGCTTCCAATTGGTTAGATAGTGTTTTATTAAATATTTTTTCCTTAATCAAGTTTCGAAGTCAAACCAATTACAATTCAAGTATATAGGCAGACCATATAATGCGTAGCTTTTTTGTATGTATTGAAATTCATTTTTTTTTTGTTGGATCAAGGACTTCAATACGTGGTGCACTCATATTTTTTAAATTTTATTTTGATAATCTGCTATTTTTCCACATGTGCAGAACAAAGAGCTTGATTTTCGGTGAAAAACCTATGTTTAATAAAACTAAAAAAACAAATACATAATAAACCAAAATATATTAAAATTATATTCATTAGATAGCTCATTCTGAGGACTACCATCATCCAGTTGGGTCTGTGAAGTCTCCTTCATTTTCATCCTCAACTTGAGCTTTGAAGGGCAAAATTCTGATTTTTTTATGTTCTAGAGAGTGGGAAGGTGGGAAAAGGGGGTTTCGCTCAAACCAGGGTTCATTCAAACCCCCTTTCAAAAAGGGTTCACTTTGGTTTTTTGGAGGGAATGATGGGAAGTTCATTGAATGGGTTCGTTTGAACTCAGGTTCTAGTGAACCCTTTTTGGTTTGTTTGAACCCCAAAAATGATTTTTTTTGGCATGGGGTCATTTCTTTCAACTTTCCCTTCCTCACTCCAATTGTAAACCACTTTTGTGGGTTCACCCATATGTTATTACACTCTATATTTTTAATGATGTTCTTTTTGGACTGCTTTATATATTTTTTGATCATATTATGGTTGGTTATGTGGCCTAGTGTGTTATGTGGCATGTGTGCCTATGGTTTACTTTTATTTTGGCCTATGTTCCCTTAGATGGGATAGTTTTAAGTTTTCTTCTAATGTTTTTGGTAATATTATGGATGGTTATGTGGCTTGCGAGCATATGAAATACTTTAATTCTGGCTTGCCTGCCCTCATGTGGGATCCTTTACAATAACTTTTTCAGTTTTGTTGTTTATGTTGGTTTGGTTGGTGTTTTTTTCTCTGCCAGTTTCACTGATGTTGTTTTAGCACTTTTTTCTGTTACTAACAGGATTAGGGCCCTTTTCGTGATAATATAATAAAAAATATATCTCATATCTTGAAATGTATAAGAGCTCTACAACATTGTCATGGCTTCAGATTTGCATCAAACCTACTCAAACTAGGCTTAAACCAAAATAGGGATTTGTCACCTTCATCAACCACAACCATGACTCTAATACCAATTGTTAGAAAAAAAATACAAGTTGATCAAACTATTTCCTACATAACCCCATGATATAAAAGAATGCATGCAACCTTACAAAATAACCATAATGCAAAAATCAAGGACATAACACAAGATTACACAAGGTATACCTGAGGAAAACCCTCAAGAGGAAAAAACCAACCTCCAAACACATCCACACTCAATGTATTATTCATAAATTAAAACATTACAATACACTTATAAGAGTCTCCATGAATATTTTTGAAACATCAATCTCCTCCAATGCATCTTCCATATGTCCAATCATGTATATACACACATTCCATGTCATTCTTCACATATGCACTCTCTAGAAAAGAGCTCAATACAAATTACAACCAAGTTGAACAACCAACTAGCCAACCTAAACCAATAAACATGTGTTTTCTTTTATAGAATCAAGCTCCCACAAAAAAAATGAGTGGTAAGGTAAAACCATGTGCGCCAAAACCATGCATAGACAAAACCATTGACTCCAACATTTACTTTATGGTACTAAGTTTCCCATATTAAATATTTTTCCTATGTGCAACCCACACATAAAATATATAACTTACGCTACATACAACTTTACAAGTAGACTCAAATAAACATTTAATGTGGCTAAACACACCTCCTAAAGATGCACCATAAATAAATATTTATTTTACATAATTAAATAGTTCTCTCATGCAAGGTGTATAATACCCATTTCCTAACAAATACAACTAGAGAGATACCTAAGTACTCTAATGAAAATGGATTTTGTTGCTTTAAGAAAGTTAATGGACACCATACTCAAGAATGGATGAATTTGAAACATAAAGTGCAAGTTTTGATAGGTAATAATATGATTCATATAGAAGGTTTCAATGATAGGGACTACCCTTTATTTTTTCCCCCTAATTAGAATTTAAAGATTATACTAATTAATCTCCTAGTCATTCTAATACTATAAATGCACATCATGAACAAGATATTTTTGTTGTGGATCATACACATGTTGAAAGGGATTCCATGGAGCATTATTATATTAATTCTCATACATATTCTCATAGGGATTCTTTTGTGGGTATACTATTTTCTAAAGATGCATCCTCTTCCTCTCACACTAATCCACTGATTATCTTTTCAAAATAACTAAAATGGTCCATTGTATATCACTAGCACTGTCATATATTCACCTAATCAATTTCTTATTGATCAATCTTTTTAGTATAACATATATATTGAAGAGTTATTCAATCATTATATTAAGCAGCAAGATTATGCACATTTTAATGTTTTGCTAAAAATGAATAATAGGATTTTGATCAAGACCATGGGTTTTGTCATTCTACAAATAATAGTTGGTCCTAAGAAGGTTCTAGTATTGTCATGCTACTTTATTTTTATAGAGATTTGTTATGTTTCTTGGTAGTTTATGGATGAAGGAACATAAATTGGTGCCTTCTATTTTACATCAATATGTTAAATTTTTGCATGAAGGTAAATATGTCAAATTCAATAAACTCACTATAAATTGATATAGGATTTGAATCATTTTACTTTGAAAACAATTATAAAGACACCTAAAGAAATCCCATATATGAGCGAAAGTATGATATATATTGAAGGACAAATATGAGCAAAACTCATGTATGTACTTATGCACCTTCTCATTCTAGAGCTTATAATGATAAAAATTATAAGGAAATAGTAGTTGCATATCCATGATGTCCCTATACATTATATGCTTATGAGATGTTTGATTCTTATGTTATCTATATGTCATTCTTACTATGCCTATATTTCTCCAAATACTTAAAAATATCTTATAATATCATGCTTATGCTTACATGTTTATCATATGTTCACATGCCTATGTTTTTATGATTCTTATCATACTTATATCTTATAACCTCTTTATGCTTACATGATCCTTATCTAGCATTTATGTCCTTATCTTATCATTTGGATTTATTGGAGGCAATATTGGGCGGGAAACTTAGTTTTCCCTTGCTACATGTATTTTCATGATAACATCTTGTTTATGTTCTTGCATGTTTATCACATATATTTTACCATGTTATAGTTTTTATTATGATTATATATCATTTTGTCCTTTCCTCACATTCCTTGCATCATTTTATTTGTAACCAACTGGAGGGGATATAAATGTCACTAATATTTCTTTTAGTGAGTAATATTTCATAGCAAGGCCAATAGTCATTCTCATGTTGAGGAGATATTTATTAACCTTTATATGTTGTCAAAAAATTATGTTTCATAATAATATATTCACATTTCACTTAGTTAGAGGTTTACCACTTTCTGCTTAGATAGAATATCTTACCCTTCTCTTTATTTTGGCTTTTGTTAGATTATTTTTCAACCAAGTTATAGTTAGTACCTATTTCAAATGTGTAATAGATGGTATTCGTTACATTTTTTGTTTTGCATGTTTTCAATGGAGCACTCATCACAAGGAGAATTTGAGAATGGTATCATCTATATATATATATATATATATATATATATATATATATATATATATATATATATATATATATATATATATATATATATATATATATACATATAATAATATATACATACACTGTATATATATATATATATATATATACATATATGTATATATATATATATATATGTATATATATATATGTATATATATATTTATATACATACATATGTATACATATATATATATATACTCTCTATATATATATATATATACTATATATATATATATATATATATATATATATATATATATATATATA
This sequence comes from Sequoia sempervirens, assembly GCA_007258455.2. NCBI lineage: Eukaryota > Viridiplantae > Streptophyta > Pinopsida > Cupressales > Cupressaceae > Sequoia > Sequoia sempervirens. Next base: position 94,014,108 of record VDFB02000363.1, read on the forward strand.
TATATATATATACATACATGTACATACATATGTATGTATATATATGTATGTATGTAGATATATATAAATATACATACACACACATATATGCATACATGCATACATATACATGCATACATACATATATATATCATTTGAGTATATCAATGTCCTTTTGAGTGTTCAAAAAATATTTAGTTTCTATGTTGAGTTTTTTTTTCTTTAGTATTCTTCCTTGGAGTAGTTTGCATGCACATCAAAGTGGGAGACAAAATGTAATGGTGAAAATTGCATGATCATGCTATTTTCTCATATATTTTGGACCTATTTTAATTAGAGTATTTTTTATGCAATAAAAAGTCTACAAGTGGCATAATCTTGCACAAATTCAGCTCACGAAAATTATCTTACCTTAATCCCATCACCACACATGCCCAAAAATTGATTGTGATCCTTAGATATCCCATTCTCCATCTTGGATCCAATTTGCAAGTGCAAAGTTGAATTTAGTTATTTTAAGACTACAAATGTGAACCTTGAACTTTTAAAGTCAAAATTCAAATTAAATCTTGGCAACTTCTTCCTACTAGAAATTGTGAGCCAACCTAACACACATTTGCATTGATTTATGTGCTTTGTTGTTGTATTTAAAGACAACCAATCATTCATTTTGAAAGGGCCTAGGAAACATTAGAAGAGCATTCACATGAAAGTATTAAAGCATAATCATAGAACACATCATCATCCTCAAAATATTGTAAGTTAGCCTATTGTCTTCAATTTGGGTTCATTGTCATTGAGTGGGCCCACCTAAGGGTCTGACTATGGAGAACATGGTCCCTACAAATCAGCAAATTCCCCAATATTGGTTGTAAGCACTGCCAATTTCCTTGTTATAATTCACTATCAAGGTGAGGCAAACCTATGAGAAACACTCGCTTCCTACCAGTTCACTTTTGTTGGCCTAAATTAGATTTTATGTGTAAGATCATTGTTGGTCTAATTTACTCTAGTTTTCTACCACCTTGGCGAATTGATTCCAATCATCCTAGATATCACATTCATTTATCTAAATTCCGACTAACTATATTTATTTAATTTCCATACTAATTTATATACTTATCATATCATGATGATCAGTCCCAACTCATATATCTAAGATGATTGTTTAATTTTTAATTAAATCAGATAATTTTTGTAAATACCATATTTCCCTTACACTATTATACAATTAAGATCGTAAGTACCATTCTAAAAAGACCATAAGTCAAGAAAATCTTTAAACAAATATATAAGTACATGAGATCATGCCCTAAAATCAGCTTAGCAAAGCTGGGAACAAAATAAATATGTGACCCCAAAAAACGGAAACAGCCATAAAACAACAAGAGCAAACAGTCCATATTGACTTACATCAATTGTGAAGATTCAACATATGCCAGCCAATTAAAAAGAGAGAAAATGTTCGAGTCAAGGTTATTCATTTATATCTTTGCTTGGTAAATGTTAATATTCAACAACCCTCCTTGATTATCAGGGGTAATACATCCAAATAAATCACCATGCCACCTTGAATTATTGGTCAGCTTAAAGCCACACAACAAGAAATACAGCACTCAATCCTTGTAAACCGACAAAATTTTGGTAATTGTACTTAGCAACCATGCCCATGAAATTTTAAACACCTAATATTTGAACCAAGTCTGATTGGCTATAAGCTGACCACACTGACTTAAATGGATCATTGAAATGTCAAAGACAGATGCATACTCAATTAGTAGGGCATTTCCAAAAAAGGTTAATTTTGTTTATATAAACATTTAAAATACTGCAATCTAATCTCAGAATTGAGACTTATCAAGGTCATCAAAGTAAGGATGTTGCATTGCCCTTTCAGCTGAGATTCTCTTGGATTGATCATAAATCAACAATTTCTGCAAAAGAAAAATACTTTTCTTAGTCTACTAATCAAGCTTTATAATGAAAGCAATAAAACTGAACTAAGTGGAAAGTATAAACATTAAAACAGATTGATAATACTTACAGACAGCAGGTCTGCACCATTTGGTTCCATGTCCGGAACAAGAAGACTTAAATTTTGAAGCTTCCATTGCGGCTAGAGATGCCAGTTCCTCAACTTAGTCACTCGTGGCCATACCTCCTCATCAGGTGTCCCAAGATACCTATTTCATAGAAAGGAAAAAATATGCTTATGGGTTTTATTTTTTAAGATAAGAGGCATTTTATGAGAATAGCAAGGCCTAGAACATAGACCAGTGTTTTTCCTGCTGTTTAAAAACTAAATCTTAAATTCTGTGTTAGGAAAAGTAGACAGACCTGAAGATGTGAATCAGTTGGCTTATTTCATTATCTCCTGTAAAGAGAGGTTGCATTCGAGACATTTCAGCTGCAAAAGTTCAGGGCCATTTCTGATCTATAAGTCATAGAGCACTGTGGAAATTGATGTTCTGAAAGGGTTTATTTAAAAAAATTAATGCTTTTCAAATTTTAAAAAGGACCAACCTACCAAATATACATCCAACAGACCACATATCAACAGGTGTGGAGTAGTGAGTATCTCCCCAGAGAATTTCAGCAGCCCTGTACTACAGGGTTACAATCTGGATCCAGTAGCACCATTCATGATTAGTAGAACGGTAAGATACAGATGGTGTTACAAATACTGATGATCACTTGATTGATAAGTAGGAGGTATTTTCCACAGTGTGTCAAATTATAATATTGATATCAGGATTCAACTGTGAGTCAATGAATTTGACTCAAAAACCACACACAGTTGAATCCTGATAGCAATATCATGATCACTTGATTGCTATGAACAATAAGCAGTACACTCTCAAATGGGGCCTGGAACTGAATACACTTTACCAACCCAAAACACAAAATCTATGAGAAATTAGAGTTCTTTGGTATTGGGGTGCCTCCTGTTTGTTAGTTTTTGTATATAATTAACTAAAATTTAAAATGATACTTGTCGTCATACAAAAATCGGGGTACCATAACTGGTGACCTACCAGGTCACACTTCAATCTCCAACACATTAACAATGTAGAAGGAGAACAATAAGATCAAATGAAGCAAATTGGATGCTCAACATAATATACTTACTTGATGGGTGTACTCCTTGTTAGGAATAGTGAATGCCCTTCCCAGACCAAGATCTGCAATTTTGATTAAATTATTTTCTTTGTCCACCAGAAGATTGTGAGGCTTCAAGTCTCAGCACACACAAATCAATATTTGAATAAATCGAAAACTAAGCAGGAAAACTGAAATTCTACAAAACCTAAAAATCACACCTATGCATCACACTGTGACTGTGGCAGTAAGCAAACCCCTTGCATATCTGGTACATGAAGCTCTGCAGTCAATTCCCAATGTGTAATCAGAAAAAAGGCTTTAAAATTCTGTTTAAAATTATTTAATATTGCACAACCAATTCTTAGCTTATTATAAATTCTTTGAAATTGTATTTTTCCATATTCTCTGAAATATGACTGCTCTCTGCTGGTTGAAAAATGGTTTACCTTGATAGTCTGAGGAGCCATTTTCCTCTGGGTATCCAAGAATTCTTGATGTATTCTTTGAGATCACAATCCATGTACTCAAACACCAAACAAAGAAGTGAACTTACATCTCTGCTCTCAGCGTGTTCTACATTGAGCAACCTGAAAATGAAGTTCAGTCACCATATGCTAGACACCCATTCGACACAGCATTTCAAAAATCTATAGATATTCAGTTTGGGAAAAACAAATTTGAAAAAAAAACACAGATAATGAAAGAAATTACAGAATACAACAGGGGAATACATGAATCTATGAATATATCAAGTATCCATAAACATACTTTAATGTGTGTGTTGAGAGGCATTTTACAATAGCAACAAAGTGTGTAATAACGTAGTTGTGTTAACAAAAAACTCTTATTTTTAATCTTAAAATTAACATTCATTTATATGTCAAAATATTAATATTTAATAATAAACATAATATTTTTAAAATAAGCAGCACTTAAAATTTGTCTATACATTAAATAGTTTCAAAGTAAAATTAAATAACTTTTACGTAAATAAAATAACTTGATCTCTCTTTTAGGTGAATTCATTTATTATTATTTATTTATTTGTTTTCTATTGAACACATTGTGGTGGGCATATTTTAATATAATTTAATTGTATGGAAAAAATTCATAGCTTATTTTTTTATTCTTTTATTTTAATTTATTATTCATTTAGTTTGTTTTTCATATAAATTAATCTAAAATATTATTATCTATCACTTTATTTTACTCTTAAATGATTTAAACATTTTTATAGTCATTTTTATTTTTTGCAATTGACTTGAATATACATATATTCTTTAGATTGAACCACCCATTGTGACCTAGACCTATTAATTCAAATTTAATTTCCTATTTTTTCAAGCGAGCCCTTTGAATATTTTGACCATTACCCATTATCTTGTGCACCAAATACTTTAAATTGAGCATTTAAGATCTTGAATTTAAAGACAAGCCTCAATTAGTTAGCTCATATAACTTGCAAGATAGAAAAACTACTAATTCCATTATAATTATTTTTTCAAAACATGAAAGTCTTATCTAATTTAGGTCAAACACTATTAAAATATAATTTGTTATCTTTTATAGTGATGCCTAAGTGAATATTAAAGTAGTGGGGTTTTTCATTGTGTTTTAGGTATTTGAGATGTAAGAATTAGAATTGATTATGATATGTCTATTTCCTCAACATATTAGATATTGTCATATTAAGAATTTAGTTTTTAAAATCAATCTATCATAGTTAGTAAGGTTCTTATAAAACTATAGTGATATAAACCTAGTATCTTCTATAATACACAATATAAATATCAACAAATTGTAATGAAAATATTTATGAGAACAAATTCACATTTGTAAAGACTTTATATTATAATTCATCTCAATTCAATAATGGATAAATCAATCTTCATGAGAACAAGTTTCTATTTAAATAAAATGATTGATATGCATCACACTTGTAGAGTTAATTACAACAAATTTGAAATATAAATTTGATCTCTCTCTCCTAAGAAATATTTAAATATATTTTTGTCACATCCCCAAGAAAGAACCCCTCGACATCGAACATCATGTGGTCAAGAAGTAAATAAATGGAGAAGACATTTCAATTTAATGTAGCATGAGGGAGAAGCAACACAGTTGTTAGAGAAGAAAGGAGGGAATGAAAATAGAATAAATGCAGGAGACAAGTTACATAATTAAATAAGAATGGTGTAGCATGCAGGAAGGGGGTGTGGGTCAAATGAGGGACGTATGTGCCATTAACAGGTGTTTCCTAGTTCAAGAGCTTTCTAGATGGTTGCTGGTGTGGGAAAAGGGGTAGAGGGGCATACTTTAAACTATCATGACCCCATTATTTGCACTCAACCTTGGTTTCAAATGAAAAAATGTGAGAGGGAATATAGAGTGCTCAGTGTGAAAATTCTATTGCAGTTACTGATTATTAATCTCCTATCTAATATAGATTATTTGACAGCCGAAAATTAATTCACAACAAATATTGAAAAATAACACAACTGCAACTTCACAAATAAACTCACAGGAATAGAAAAGAAAACATGCAAAATAATGAACACAATATTTTTTGACAAATTGTCCCTGGAAAAACCTCGAAGGGAAAACTAGTACTGCAGATGAGGAATTTTATTAAACTTCAGCAAATTAAGAGATACATAAACTGGTTTCCTCTTATTGGCAGAGCTCCGGCAATATTCTTCTCTGGAAATTCTTCCCTCAATTTCTCCTACTGAAATTCCACTGCTGCTATCCCCAACGCTATCACTGCGCCCTTGCTATCACTATAAAACTATTTTCTCTCACTGCAAATCTACTTGCTATCACTACAAGTCTTTCTCAAGTATGTGTGTGTGTATTCTCCAAATTCCCATTGATCCCCTTTTATACATTTCTCATTGGAAAACCAATGGCCATGATTTAATCTCAATCAATGGCTAAGATTAAATAGACTCTAACAACCTTAATTAGTTGGATTCTAGAAGTCTCTAGAGGAATCAATTAATTAATTACATAATTATCTGGACAACTAACTCCTTTCTCAAAGTCTCTAAAAAAAATTAAATAATTAATTAAACATTTCTTGGGAATGGAGACACATGTCCAAGCTACTAAAATTAACACTCCCTCTTAGTAAGGAAGATGTTTTGCATGACACCCAACTTATCTCTGAAGAAGATCAATTTTGCCTTCCCCAATGTCTTTGTCAAAATGTCTGCTACCTACTGATCTATAGGTATATACTGTAGCTGAACAATCCCACGTTGTACACAATCCCTGATGAAGTGATATCTGATATTTATATGCTTAGACCTATCATGAAACACCGGATTCTCAGACAATTTGATGCAACTCTAATTGTCACAGTGTATCACCATAGTCTCAACCCCTTGACCAAACAAGGCTACTAGCAACTTCCGAAGCCATATCACCTCACATGTCGCCATGCTAGCCGCTATGTATTTTTCCTATGTAGAACTCAAAGCCACGGAGTTCTGCTTCCTGCTATACCAAGAGACAGCTCCTGATCCTAAACTGAAGCAACACCCTGAAGTGTTTTTCTTTTCCACTGTACTACCTGCCCAATCTGCATTAGTATAGCCTATCAACCTAATACCATCACCTCGAGCATATCTGATCCCATACTCGATTGTACCATGCAAATATCGCAACACATGCTTTGTCGTTGTCCAATGCACTCTCATTGGCTCAACCATCAACTGACTAAGAGAGTTTACTGCAAAGGATATATCTGGTCTGGTTTTGACCAAATACATGAGAGATCCAATCAACTACATGTATAGGGTGGGGTCTACATCCTTCTCCCTGGATGTGTCTACCTTCTTCCAATTTGTGATCATAGGAGTAGACACCAATTTGTGATCATAGGAGTAGACATGGCTTTGCGATCTTCCATCTTGAACCTTCTCAATATTTTGATATAGTATTTCCCTTGTCCAAGGAAAATCTATCCATCTGTCTTCCATACTTCCATGCCTAGAAAGTAGTGCATAAGCCCCAAACCCTTCATGTTGAACTCTGTTGCAAGGTCCCTCTTGCACTCCTCTATGAGCCCCAGTGAACCTATTAAAAACAAGTTTTCCACATATAGGACAAGAATGAGAACCTCACCCCCAACCACCAAGTAGTAGAGGTTAGCATCCACTTCACTCTTCATGAAGCCCATTCCCTACAAGTATCTATCAATGCGCTCATACCACGCCCTGGGAGCTTGCTTGAGTCTGGACAAAGCTCTCTTCAATCTGCACACGTGGGTTTCATTGATGTGTGCTAAAAATCCCTCTGGTTGTTCTATGTATACCTCCTCTTTCAATTCACCATTAAGAAATGTTGTCTTGACATCCATCTGATGGATCTACCATCCCATCTATGATGCAAGTGAGATCACAAATCGTATAGAAGTATACCTGGCCACTGGAGCGAATGTCTCCTCATAGTATATTCCCTCCTTTTGAGAGAACCCCTTGGCCACAAACCTTGCCTTATATTTCTCGATGCTAGCATCTGCACTGTACTTGATCTTATAGATCCAGTGTGATCAAACCACTACCATATATGTTGGTCTAGGAGCAACTTCCCACACATTGTTCTACACTATTGATGTATATTCCTCAACCATCACATCTTGCCACACCTGATGTTGTGCGGCCTCCTGATAGCTAGAAGGCTCACTATCTACCAACTGACTAACTAATTCCATATAGTCATTATACCTAGTTGGTTGTCTTTGCTATCTACTACTCATCCTAGGAGCTCCCATAAATTCTTGAGTATCCCTAAGTGTCTATTGGTTCCCACTACCAACTATAGAGGATGAAGTATCAACCTCCATGTCTCCCTAATGCATCTCTTGGATTTGTTGCATCTGTTGCTCCATACTCTGCGAACTCTCAGCACCTAAGCATGTGCTTGTACTAGTAATTGTACTTGAGCTTTACTACACCTGATCAGGTTGAACGATCCTTGGAGCTTCTATTGGCTGCACACTCTGATCATCTACTGGAAAATATCTGGACCTCCTAAATGCCTTATCCTCCATGAACTTGACATCACGCCTAACTATAATCCTCATGGCCCCTAGAATAAATATTTGATATGCCTTTGAGGTTTCACTATAACCAACAAAGTACCCCCTCTCTGTAGTCTGATCTAACTTGGAACGTGTCAGCCCTGGAATGTGGCAATATTCCAAACTCCCAAATATCCTGAAGTGGCTAACATCTAGCTTCTTCCCTAAGAACACCTCCTTTGGTGTCATCTTGCCCAATACCTTATGTGGAACCATGTTTTGTATGTATACTAATGTACTGCATGCCTCTTCCCATAAGTAATGTGGCATATCTTGGTCATACAACATAGCCCTTTCCACCTCTGATATAGACCAATTCTTCCTTTTAGCAACCCCATTCTGTTGGGGGTTGTAAGGAACAATCCACTCTCTCTTGATTCCTTCCCTGGTATAGAACTCTTGGAACTCTTTCCCTTTGTACTCTCCTCCATTGTCTGACTGAAGAACCTTTATCTTCCTGCCTATCAAATTCTCCACAAGAGCTTTGAACTCTTGGAAGCAACTAAAAACCTCATCCTTGGTCTTCAAGAAGTATATCAAGGTCTTCCTGGAGAAATCATCAATAAAAGTAACAAAGTACTTGTATCCTCTAAGAGAATTCATCGACATAGGTCCACATATATCTGAATGTACTAGATCAAGAACACTCTTGGATCTGGTGTCACTCCTTAGAAAAGTTGTTTTCACAAACTTCCCCAATACACATCCCTTACATCATCATGCTTTGTGCTCACCTCTGGAACACCTATCACTGACTTACGAAGCAATTTAAGTGCTCCATGATGTATACAACCCATCCTCCTATGCCATAAATCTCCTTGATCTCTAGAATTATTGCTTCCCATCAATGCCTTATGAGTATCAAACTGTAACGTGTAAAGTTGGCCGCTCCTAACTCTAATAGCTATGGGTGATTTCCAATCTTTATGCTTGATTAACACATTCATCCCTCTAAAGAGTACATTGTAACCTTTATCCTGAAGGACGGATATGGAAATCATATTCATACCCAAGCTTGGCACATGCAACACGTCATGAATGGGAATCAGCTTGTCATTCTCCCTCTAAAATATAATAGTCCCTTTCCCAGCTAGATTGAGCTTGGACATGTTCCCCATAAAAATATGGATTCTGATGTCCTCCTACTTATAACTGGAGAAGTACTCTCTAACTCCCGTCATATGAAATGACACCCCACTTTCTATATACCAGAAACCCTATGAGGTGAGCTAACCATACAAGCTATGAGTGAAAACTCATCCTCCATTCAGCTAGAGAGCTCATTTGCACTTGTTGAAGCTGTCATCTGCTTCTTTCCTTTCTTTTCGTTCTTCTTCCTTTGCGGGAAATCATTGACATAGTGGCCAAACTTGTGACAGCCATAGCACTTGACTTTAGACAAGTCCTTCTCACTTTGTGGATTTGATCCTTTTCTTGACCCCTTCTTCGCTTTCCCTTTTCCTGCTAGGGCAACATTTTCCTATTCTACCTCACTTTTCTGACTCTTATTGTTGGTTCCACTGACAAGACTAAGTCTAAGCTCCTCCTAAGTGAAGTCACTCCATAGTCGATCCCAACTCGGTAAGGTGTCTCGACCATTAATAACTTGAACAAAGACACCCCATTGCTTAGTAAACCCATTTAGGGCTATCCGCACTAGCTTGTCATCATCTGGTTTATCTCCAATAGCTTCCAACTCATCCTTGACAAGTCTGAGTTTGGTGAGGTAACTTGTAACATCTTCTCCCTTGTTCATTCGAGTATTCATCATCTTTTCTATGAGAATCAGCTTTCGGTTAGTGATAGCATTCTGGTATAGATTCATAATGGCATCCCACATCTTCTTCGTTGTATCTAACTTTGCGACATGTGGAACAATATGGTCCTTGACACCATCAAGGATCAACCTCCTTGCCTTGGCATCTTCCTTCTTATATGCTAAGAGTTGTGTTGGATATGTAGGTAAAACTACAACACTAGTCACATATTCCTTGATACCATTCTCTTCCAGAAATAAATAAATTTTGGCTTTGCAGACACCAAAATTTTAGGCTCCATCCAATCTATCCCAATCTCTTAAACTTGCTGAGGCCATCTCAAAAGATAATAATAATAATAATAATTTTGAAGAGGTAGCATTGGGTTTTATAAACCCTCAATTTTCCCTTCCTATGTTGAGCCTTGTCTGCCCTCAGATCAGCTCTGATACCATGTGAAAATTCTATTGCAGTTACTGATTATTAATCTCCTATCTAATATAGATTATTTGACTTCTGAAAATTAATTCACAACAAATATTGAAAAAAAACACAACTACAACTTCACAAATAAACTCACAAGAATATAGAAGAAAACATGCAAAATAATGAACACAATATTTTTGGACAAATTGTCCTTGGAAAAACCCCGAAGTGAAAACCAGTACTGCAGATGAGGAATTTTATTAAACTTCAGCAAATTAAGAGATACATAAATTGCTTGCCTCTTACTAGCAGAGCTCCGGCAATATTCTTCTCCAGAAATTCTTCCCTCAATTTCTCTTGCTGAAATTCCACTGCTGCTATCCCCAACGCTATCACTGCACCCTTGCTATCATTGCAAAACTATTTTCTCTCACTGCAAATCTACTTGCTATCACTACAAGTCTTTCTCAAGTGTGTGTGTTCTCCAAATTCCCATTGATCCCCTTTTATACTTCTCTCATTGGAAAACCAATGGCAATTATTTAATCTCAATCAATGGCTAAGATTAAATAAACTCTAACAACCCTAATTAACTGGATTCTAGAAGTCTCTAGAGGAATCAATTAATTAATTACATAATTATCTAGACAACTAACTCCTTTCTCGAAGTATGAACTGTTTGATAAAATGCTTTGGTAGACATGTATGAAGAATGTGGTAGCATAGAAAAGGTAGTGAACTATTTGAAAAAATGCTTCAAAGAAATGTGGTCTCATGGTGATGGAATGCCATAACGAATGCCATGACAAGAAAATTGTTATGGATTGTCAGCGGCATTCCATCACCATGAGACCACATTTTTGAGTAGAGTTTTGAACAGCCAATCGCCTTTATCTATGCTATTAAGCTACCATTATGTTTTACGTATCTTCCAAGCATCCATAACTTGTTCAAAAGCACTTGTTTTAGGGTTTTAGCCATAGCAGCAAGGCAGTGAACTGTTTGATAAAATGCTTTGGTAGACATGTATGAAAAATGTGGTAGCATCGACAACTGTCACCATCTGATATTTATGCAGCTGTAGTATGTTTTGTGCAATGTAACTCGAAGGGCTACCATAACCAACAAAAATCTATTTTCTATAATTCATGGATTAAATTTTATTTTGCTCTCAATGTCTTGTTGCTTACTATTATGCTTTGATAGATTTTTTCCAAGCATCCATAGCTTGTTTGAAAGCACTGTTTTAGGCTTTAGCCATAGCAGCAAGTAGTGAACTGTTTGATAAAATGCTTTGGTAGACATGTATGAAAATGTGGTAGCATAGACAAGGCAATGAACTGCTTTGAAAAAATGTCTCAAAGAAATGTAGTCTCATGGTGATGGAATGCCATGACGAATGCCATGACAAGCAAATTGCTATGGATTGTCAATGGCATTCCATCAATGTGACACTGCATTTCTTTGAGGCATTTTTTTCAAACAATTCCTTGTCTATGTTATTGCTTACTATTATGCTTTGGTAGATTTTTTCCAAGCATCCATAGCTTGTTCGAAAGCACTTGTTTTAGGCTTTTACCCATAGCATGAAGGCGTTGAATGTTTGATAAAATGCTTTGGTAGACATGTATGAAAAATGTGGTAGCATAGAAAAGGTAGTGAACTATTTGAAAAAATGCTTCAAAAAAATGTGGTCTCATGGTGATGGAATGCCATAACGAATGCCATGACAAGCAAATTGCTATGGATTGTCATGGCATTCCATCACCATGAGACCACATTTCTTTGAGGCATTTTTTGAAACAGTTCACTGCCTTGTCTATGCTATTGCTTACCATTATGCTTTGATAGATCTTTTCCAAGCATCCATAACTTGTTCATAAGCACTTGTTTTAGGGTTTTAGCCATAGCAGAAGGCAGTGAACTGTTTGATAAAATGCTTTGGTAGACATGTATGAAAAATGTGGTGCATCGACAACCGTCACCATTTGATATTTATGCGTTGTAGTATGTTTTGTGCAATGTAATCAGCGATATGAATATAACCAACAAAAATCTATTTTCTATAATTCATGGATTGAACTCTGTATTTTATTTGCTCTCAATGTCTGTATGCTATGGAAATGCCATTACATTTTTAAAAAAAGTAGTTTCTTACTATTTTTCTTCAATTTTTTATGGTTTTTTGTAAATCTACCAAAAAACCCTAGTTTTTCTACCAAAAAACAATATTTTGAAAAAAATCAACTAAAAATAAACAAATCTAATTGAAAATTTGATAAAAAATAAAGAACTTTACCTGTTAGAGATGGACTCCAAATCGGATATCGGATTTCGCTCTCCACTGTGCGCCCGCCGCCGATGAGCCGAAAACAAATGAGAATGAGTGTTGGTCGCGGGCCCTTTTTTATATATATACTTCAACAAAATCAGATATTCGATTTGGATCGGATATCCGATTCCCAAAACTAAGTTTCCCTTTGTCTGGATCAGAATGAGTGTTGTTTTTATATACTTCAACAAAATCGGATATCCGATTTGGATCGGATATCCGATTCCTAAAACTAAGTTTTCCCTCTACCTCGGTAGTCACCCCAGCTCCAAAAAGTCAACTCACCATTTTCACGTTTTTGAGTCGTAGAAACACATATTTTTTTCTCCATTGCCACTTTTTGGCATACCATGATCCTGCACATGCCCTGTTATTATAAAAAATGTAAGTAATACAAATACTACACATTTATCCTTTGAGTGTTGAATAAGAATATAAATAAAAAAGTAACTTTAAGACTTGAAACAAGCAAGGCTTATTTTAATCTATATCATTGAAAACAAGAGCTAGGAATTGGAGAATATATCATAAAATTAGAAATGCTTGTGGGAAAGGAAACTAAAAGATGAAATGAATACACTTGGAAATTGTTAGATCTAAATGCAAAAATAAACTACAAATTATTGTCAATGCTTGTCATTAAATTTGGATCCCATGCAATTAATTTTCTAGAAAAGTAGGGCAGCTACTACACTAAAGGGGCACAATTGCAGTGTTGGAGTGATGTTGATGTCCTAGGGGTACAAATGTCACAATATTTGATAGTCCTATTTTTTTTTGGAAATTTTTTCTTCAATCAAAAAACTTGTTCCAACTTGTAATCAACCTTTTTCACTCTAGAATGAGACAAAATGATTTGAGTAAAATGGAAAAGAAATTTTCTTTGACTATTTAAGGGACCGCCTTAGTTAGTCCCTTGTTAATTATATCTCAAATTTATAGACAAAATCACTATGAGAAATGGAGTGTGCATAGATCTAGGTGGGGGTGGATGAGGTATAAATGACAAACCTAGTAGTAGATCTAGGATAAGATAATTTATGGTTATGGTGTATGAAAAAGGGAGATTAAAATGGTAATTAGAAAGGACAAGTAAAATCTGGTGGAAGATTTCATTTTTATAGGGGTTTCAAGGATGAGGCTTTTCACATTTAGGGAGTTTGATAAGGAACCTATGAATTATAGATGAAGAAAATGGAAGGAATAGGACATGACAATAAGGATGACACAACTCAAGGGCTCAAGTGAGACTCCATAACTTTAAATCTTCAATGTTGACTTAAATGTTACCTTCTTGCTTTGACAACACACCTACAAATTTTGTTTTTTTAAATGGATAGAGTAAACTAAATATGGAGTTCGATAAGGGGCCTATGGATTATGGATGAAGATAAAATAAATAATAGGTTATGAAAATAAAAATATGGAAGAAATACAACAAAGGATAACACAACTCAAGGGTTCAAGGGGACTCTATAGCTTTAGATATTCAATGTGTAATCTATTACCTTCTTGGCTTGAAAACATGTACCTACAATTTTATATTTTTGGAAGCAGCTTCTAGAGGAATTTTTTTTTTTAATTGATACGTTATTTCTTAATAAGTAAAAAGTGGGTTTAACTATGAACTTAAACTAAATTTTAGGGTTTGTGATTGGAAAAAATATAGTTAAGGTTAGGTTAACCAATTAGTAAAAATTGGTGAATATATTTTACAAGGACAAAGGCCCCAAGGGGGTACATATGTCCTAGCATTTGTGATAGGGACTATAGACACCCCTTCATGACACAAGGTTCTTCTTATTAGAGGTGATGTAAGATGGTTTCGTAGGATTTGGTGACCTTGTAATATTATTTTATGATCACCAAGGAGGCTTGAAATAGGTGTAAAATGAGTCTAAAACATGCTAGCAAAATATAGAGCAAAAAGAAAAAAATGTAATGTGGAAGTTGCAAGGTATACAATTTCTCAATATTTTATTGTATGCCCACTATAGTGGGTTGATGGAAATAAATGGAAGGCACATTATAAAGTATAAGTATAATATATTTATCATTGTATAATGTAAAGATACACAAAAAAGGATACAACTATTTATTTTTCTTCATTTTCTCTTGCATGCACATGCATATGTTCTTGCAACATACCACATCAAGGAAGTATACTCATCATATTGATACAAGAGCTTATATCATAATATATATAGAAATGGAAATGTTACAATAATTTAGATAAACTAAACATGAAAATAATAAATATACAAAAACAAGCACAAAAGATAGATAACATGGAAACATGCATGGAAACACAAACATGAAAATAAAAGGAAACAAGCAATAGGCACAATTTACTAAATAAGAAAATGTACATAAGGTGGAAACAAGAAACTAATAATCACATATGGCTAACATGGCAACACTAGAGAAGGAGAAATGGGAATATGGTTCCAAGGAGATCACATGATGAGAAATAGATTGATGGTCATGATGGTTTCATGTTGGAAATGATACCTTAGCAAAGGATCATTTATATCATAGTTATTGAGATGTCGTAAATATGATATAGGATAAAGCCAATGCTTACAATGATAAAATATTTGATGTCACTAGTTCTTAACTCATAAGGATCTACCAATCTAAAAGTAAAATGCTCAATGATGAATGTGATGGTTATATGATTACCATGGAATTATAAGTGATTGAGATCCAAATGAGGCCAAGCTAGGGCTAAATAAAATGGTTAAAAGGGTTCATTACACCCAAAAAAGGTAAAAATGGTGAAATTTTAAAGGATATATGGTATCCACTCATTGATCAAGAGACTTGACAAGGCCCAAATGATGATGATGTTAATAATGTCATGATGTAAATAATATATTAGATATATTCTCTCCCACCATAAATTGATTTGTCAAGGAATATATCTAGCTCATTTAAGGTAGATGATAAGGGAAGAAAAGATAATTTGCTAAGTTATACATGATGATATGATAATAGAAGAAAGAGGGAAACATGTAGGTGATATCTCCTTAGTGGATCAGTGTGTGATATATATGAGTTTAAAGTACGTCGTAAAGGGTAATTGAGTGATGAAGAGGATATATGGAAACATAGTGACCTTAATACATTAGTAGAACTTGGAACATGTAGTTGAAGTAATGCCCCAAATCCTAGAGATAAAAATTAGATAACCATAATGAGAGGGTAACGATGATGAACATAGGAGAAGGGTAATGGTGATGATTAACAAAAGAGAAGGGAAAATTTAATGATGAACAATAAGAGAAAGGTATGTTGATGTTGAATGGCAGTACAGTGGGATATACACATGAGGGAAAAGATGAACTATAGGTAGTATGTCCAAGGGAAAATTATAAAGAGGATACATGAGATAGTAACCAAGTCATCGATAAGTGAAAAATGATATAATAATTGTAGATGATGTGAGGAAAAATAATAGAATGTTAGAAATGGTGAAAATAGGATAAAATAGGTTGTAGTAGTAGGATAGGAATATGATAAATGGGAGAGTAGAAGCTAACCACTATCACATAGATCATGAAACACTACTCCAATCTTATGCACCTAGATTGTACAAAGGTTTAACTAAAATTTAATCCTTCAAAGGTTGTCTAGATATAAATATATTATAAGTGTTGAAGTTGACAAAATAATTTCATAGGAGCAAGAATATTTTGCAGCGCCAAATAACCTTCTATGATAGAGAAGAAAAATAAATTGTTGTATTGTCAATATTGATACAACTCAAATGTCTAAAGATACCTTTGCATGTATAGAAAAGGGTGAGACAAGAAAGTACTTGGGGTATGTGAGAACCCTACATGTGCACTTTTAAAATATAAAGAATAAATAATAAGCCAAAATATGGTGCAAAAGATAGAAACTATGAAACAATAAATACAAATGATTATGAAGTTAAAATAATAGAATAGAGTTAGTCTCCTAAGAGAAATGCAAATTCTTAAAAAGTAAAATAGCATTAATATATCTCACAATAACATGAATGAATACATAAGGTAAAGGGGGATACATATATATAGGCCTCTTAGATGTATGAATCAAGGAGGTGGCATGTGACACAAGACCTATACGAGATAAATTTAAATCACTCCCAAATAAAAGGTTAGCTAACAGTTCATTTGAAATAGAGGTGACATATAACAACCATCAATCAAGGATTGATTTGAGGTAGTGGTGGTAGTTTGGTTCCTTGAGTCAAGATGAACACATGCCATTTTAGCTTATACATAAAAGATCTAATAATAAAATATTTCTATTATCTTAAATAAAATTAATGAATAGGTGCAATATCAAACTTAGGATAGAATATATCCAAGGTGAATGAAGTATTACACCAACATCCCTACTTAAGTGTACGTAGAAGGAAATAGAAATGGGTCTCGACAACTAGGCCTAATGAGGCATCTATATACATAAAGATCTCTCATAAAAAATGGAAAGGGAGAAGACCCATAAGAAAAAAGTGTAACTTAGAAGGTGAAGATGATGTCCAAATGACAAGAGAACACAGAAAAAAATTAAAGCAATAAAAAATGACTAACTCAATCTCTTACCTTCCTCACCTCATTGGTAGAGTTGAATTGAAGAACCCACTTCACTTGATTTTCTCTTGATAGTGAAACTATGTGGTTGCTCTCCAATGCAACATAACCTTGGTATGGAAGAGATTTTGATTATCAATTCAACAAAATAATCTTGGAAAACATGAGATATGAAAATGGAATGGAAAGACTCCAACTTATAGATTTTTGAAAGGATGAATGGAGGGCCAAGATCCTCTTACGTGATGGATAGTTGGGATTGGAAGAGAGAGTGGAAGCTTAGCCTTGTGACAAGTATCACAAGGTGGAGACATGTGAATGTGACATTTGGCATGGGGAAGAAAGCAAGGTGTGCTCACACATGTGTGAGCACACATTGGGAAGAACAAGAAGATGACAAGTGGAAACAAAAGTGGCAAAGTGTAAGAGATGTAGGCTTGGAAGTATGACAAGTGAGAAGAAAAGGAAAGTGTAGAGTGGCTTCATGGGAAAGAGGATGTCAGGCATGTGTGAACATCCAATATAAAGGGAGGTCAAAGGATGACTTAGGGAAAGAAAGTGACATATGCATGCAAGCATTTAAGAGGGCTTGGAGGACACATGTCACATGACCACTAGTTTAGGGAAGGGGGAGGAATTAAAAAATAGAAAAATGTTGATGAGGATTAGGAGATGGATTAAATTAATTAATTGATGATTAATTAAGTTAATTAGGATTAGAGGACTTAGGGAAATAAAGAATAAGGTTGATTTAAAATAAATAAATAAATAAACCTTTGAGGAATTGAGCATTAATTAAATGAAATTTGATTAAATGTGACAGTGAAAGGAAATTAATCAAATAAATAATTTGATTAATTAGAAGAATGAGGATAATAATTAATTAAATGTAAATAATTTAATTAATTATAAAACTAAACTATAATTAATTAGATATTAATTTAATTAATTACATAAATATCTCTCATAAAAAGGGAATGGGAGAAAACCCATAGGAAACAACCCCCCCAAAGAGAAAAAATTCTATCCCCCCAACTATGTGGCTCCCCAAAGATGAAGCCTCCTAAAATCCCTACAAGATCAAGGCTCACATATTAGAGAGAGAATTTGGATGTAGAATGTCACATATCAAATTTTCAAGTAGGTTCCTTTGTAATAAATGGCGAATGTTTATTTTAGAATAGAGAAACCTTGAGCTACAATCTAGTTGAATTCCCACTCCAAAGGTGGAATGGAGGGTAAGAACAAGAATAAGATTAGATTGGAAAATTCTCAAATATCTCCAAGTTAGTGCTTATATGTGCTAAAGTTTGATCAAGAGTCTTATACATAATTGTAGAAGATGAAAATAATGAAGCATGAAATAGAGGCGAAAGGAGGAGAGTTTATAAGTACCCACATTACTTCTAAAGAGAAAAGGCACCCAAAGAAGAATGAGAACCAAAAATGGGTCTAGGAAACAAGACCATGTACAAGGTACCTATGCACAAAGATGGTCCCCTAAAGAGAGACAAAGATAACCCCCCAAAAGAGGGAGTATAAAGACATCTCCAAAAGATACTCTATAAAGTTGATGCAAATCTATGAAAAATGTTGATGAATAAAATTAGGTACCAAAAATGGCTCCTGATATTAATATGAGAACTAAACCAAGAACCAAGAATCCTATGATGGAGTTGAATCATAGGAAATTCTAGAACTATACTTTGTCTTAACATGTAATCATATAGAGGTAATTAAAATACATCCAGATAAGTAGATGCAACTTGACTGTGTAAGAACCATGAGTTCAATCTTGAGCATCATGCACTTAATATGTCATGGATTTGATTTGTGTTGTTGAGATCAGTCTAACACAATGAATTTACTCATCTTTGTCTTCTAAAACTGAATTTGGGGAGGTGTTGAGGGACAACATTTAGGATTTGAATTGATAGGTCAACAAGTTCTTTTAGGTCGAACCACTTTGATGACCAAATTAATAGTGAAACATATTGAAGAAAACATTCAAGAATACACTTATGGCCTATATATAAATATGATTATATTATTCCTTTATATATACAAGCATGCTCTACTAATTTATTCATTTTGTTTGCATATGAATTAATTGCATGTTGAATATCTTTAAATACCATGACATAGAAACGTGTGTTAATTCAACCCATAAAAGTTGTAGAAAAGGGTGGGAAACCTAAAATTTGAATTTCAAGTTCATTTCTATACACCTTGGGATTGAACTGGGTAAATATTCAATCACTCAAAAATGAATCCTAGGGAATGAGAATTTCAATACAAAGAGTAATGTATGGGAATAAGTGCAAATGGTGTTGCAATAATGATGAGTAAATAAAAAGTGTATAAAAATTTATGTAAAAAATATGATAAAATAAGATGGATAGAGATTATACCATGAGAAAAACCATACACAAAGATATGTCACTTATGAATAAGTAATTAAGGAAGAAATTCCACCAAAAAAACACAAAATTAAATAGAAAATGATATGGATATGTTTTTTTTTACTGATGCAAAGGCAGCTAAGGGGTTGCACCCATATATTAATTTTTCAAATATAAAAATTACATTCAGATACAGGGGATCATCAATGGATCACCTAGATCAATGATAACCCAAAACAAAAAAACTATTTGGTCATCCTAAACAAAAAAAAACCAGGCACCGAGACTCAAAATGGTGCCCCCAATCCAAAACCTTGCAACCATATTCAACACTATTACACTATACTACATTGCACCCAAACCAACAACAATAGCAAAATTAAAAAAATCCATTCTTTGTTCACCCCCACAAAGAACCCAACCCATCAAGACACAAAGAGTTTGATAACCCCACCTAACCCCACAAAGCCAAAGTGCCCCCAACCTACCATTCTTAACCTCATATGATTTCAAATTCTCGGTCTTCCCTACTTGGACGTGCCACCCTCATCCACTAGGCCCTCTGTGGCAATGTATGCCTTCAACCAGCTTGCCCCCATGTTTGGAACCATCTCCAGTATTTGCTTCAGAAACTTGATGCTCTTCATCGCCACCGCTCAAAATCTAGGAAGGGAGTCGGATCATTGGTGAAAATCAATGGATAACGCTCTGGAGGAAACCCATGACAACACAATAGGTAGTAATCGTCAGGTAACGAAACCCCCCGCCCCACCTAATAGTTTTCCAAAACATCTTCTAAACCAACCAAAAACTTACCCCAAATTAGCTTCTTGCAAAGTTGGCGCATCGTTTCCTTCGACTCCCCCACATCCAAGACCAAGGCCAAGAACATTGCAGAGATGTTTGTGTTAAACCCATGCTGGTGAAATGAATGGAGAAACTCCCTGTTGAGCACCATCTTTAGGATGTGGATAATCAAATCATGCTTCAATTTAAAGAAATTTCCCAACCTTTCC
Organism: Sequoia sempervirens; assembly: GCA_007258455.2. Taxonomy (NCBI): domain Eukaryota; kingdom Viridiplantae; phylum Streptophyta; class Pinopsida; order Cupressales; family Cupressaceae; genus Sequoia; species Sequoia sempervirens. The sequence goes on from VDFB02000363.1 coordinate 94,034,791, forward strand.
TCTGTCACCTCCCCCATGAACGCTAACTAGCTCCTCAAACATTCCAATTTAATTGGGGTATCCATACCGCACAACCTAGACTCACCACACTAGTTCTGCAAAATGTTTTAGTGGAAAAAACTTTGTCCAACACAAAGATGTATGATTGCCCACCAGCCACTAATCTGACATCGCGTGAACATATGGTACTAGTTATTAGTGTGACATCACCTCCACACTACGAACAATCACAAAATCGTCGCCAAATTTGGAAATGACACAAGACAATTAAGTCGGCCCCACCATCGAGACTCTTTTGGCCAAGTCATATGCCACCCCATTGCCTTCACGGTATATGTGCAGCACCTTGAAGACATCCAACTCAACAAGTAGTTGATTAACGAAAGAGAGCCATCACCTTAATTTCCAAATGGGTGTCCATCTCGTCTTGATGACGTTAATTATAATTAAAGAGTCCTCGTCTAAATGGATTTTTCATAAATTTTTATGTTTAGCACATTGGAGCCCAATCAAGGTGGCCTAAAATTCAGCCTCATTATTTGTACCAATCCCAATATATAGATTTCTTGATTAATGTCTTCCCGTCATGATCCCTGATCACACAACCCACCCCACACTCTCTAGGATTACCCTTTGCAATGTCATTGAAGTTGACATTCACCTAGCCCTCCTTTGGAACCAACCACCACATGTCATCCCTCGAGGCCCCCGTGAGACAAGCCCCCAAGACCCCATTAACGGGGGAAATGATATGGATATGTTAATCTCAACATTACACCTCTAAATTTATGTTCATTTATCTCTTCCTCCATTTATATATAACTTATAATTCACTTTCCTTGTTCATTTTTCTCTTCTTTTAAAAATGATATAGATATCTTAAATACATCTATCTAAAAAATGTTAAAAGGAAATATTTTATTTGCTTGAGTTATTTTATTTATTATATGAGCACATAATTTTTTTATTTAAGAGATTTTACTTTAGATTAGTTTATAATTATTTATTTATTTTATATTATTTGTAATACACTTATTTTACTTCTTGTATATAATTTTAAATTTTACTTTCGAAAAAATCATTTTCATAATTTTTTTTTTTTGTTTTTACTTTGAAAAATATAATAATAATAATATATTTATATATCACTTTTTAATATTTTTAATATTTTTTATATTTTTTATTTTTAAAATTTACACAACATAAACTCCATAGTTTGTGACTAGTATAGAATGCTTAAGTTTTCCCTCTAAATTCATGTTTAGAACTACTTATTTAAATTCTTAAATTTTTATTTTTTTGGTATTGATGATAGTTTGCAATTAACAAAAAATATTACATCATAGATTACATCTTTTATCGGTCACAACCTAGCAAGTTTTACAAAATTATTTTCACATCAAACTTCTCAAAATATAATGCTTTCGATGTGTTCGTCCATGTCATTCCATCCAATTGGAGGTTTAATTTTTGACATATCTTCATTGGATCTCACCACCTCCACTTCTCCCTAATTTACAAAGAAACTTGGTCATCCTTGAAATCCCAGATCTTTTTTTAATGTTTCCTCTATGTATTTCTTGTTGTGCTTCCTCTGAAATTCTAGATAGTTTCTCAAGAATGAAATGTTGTATCCCTTGTTAAATGGTTCATGCCTTGCATATTTGATATCTTCTTTGTTGACCTCCACTTTTTCAATTTTCAACAACTTGGAAAATTTGTTTTTGGATATCTCCATTATCATTGTAACCTACATTGAAATATTGAAGTATATGAGTCTTCCAACAGACTTAGTAAGTGCCCTCTTTTTTCCTTGGAACCATTCCTCATTTCTAGCTTTCCATATAAACCACAATATTTCAATAGATAACAATAACCAAAAAAGATTCAATGTTTTATCTAATCCTTTTATAAATCCCATCATAATTTCTTGTCATTTTATCTTACGTAGATCCCCCAACCTCCTAGCTCTACATAGAACATGTACCAGATCTCTTTAGCAAAGAGGCATTCAAAGAAAATATGCTTGACAATTTAAGACTTTTTACAAATTTTATATATTTTCATGCAATGGGAAGATGAAGTACCTAGAAGTTTATGTAATACAAGCAACCATTTGAAATGTAAGCTTTCTTAGGTTCAATAATTTCATTCCACAACCATTTAAATGTACTAAGCCATTTTTTATCCTTTATTTCCATATTCCAACTTTTGTTTAGATGTCTAAAAATGCTTTATTTATTTTTTAAAATTTTAACCTTTGATTTCATTTCTTTCATCATTTATTCTTTTTTTAAAGAAGTAGTCATTCAATATCTCTTTATTTTTCTCAAAAAAACACTAATCATGATGTTATCAAATTATCATTTCATTTTCATACTTTTAGCATTTAGTTTTGGTTTTTGGCTATTTGACATCTATTATTTTCTTTGGGTTCAAGAATATATTCATTAGAATTGCTTTCAAACTTTGCAGTTGATACATATTTAGTTTGCAGTTTGGGAAGAAATGTTATCTTATAATATGGTGTTTTAAAGAAGTTGATCATAGCGAAGATGCATCAAACTCATTTATACTTTCCTACAAGATCAATAAGAAAAAGGCTGAGCAAAACGACTTGGAGATAGATGTTGAAAATGGAGGTAATTATGTAGCTTAAAACTTGTGAAACTATGAGATTGTAGATCTAATTAAGTGTTCTTTGTTACAATTTCTTTGTGTATGATTATCTATTTAAATCAATTTTACCAATTGTAGAAAGAGATAGAATATTGTAGAAAAATGAGACAAGAAGATAGAAGTGACACAAAATATACGTGGAGAAACCCTTTCGGGAAAAAAAATCCACCACCAAAATCAATAGTGCTTGTATTATTTAACCTTAGAACAAGATTACAATAATTCTGTATCAATCCTTTGCTTGATATGCTTCTTTCTCCTTCAACAATTCTTCTTCACAACTTGCAATAAACTTTGATAAAACTCTCTTCAACTTGTTGTAATTAATAGACAATAATGAGCATTGTAAACTCCAAAGAGTTGTCAATTATAAGAGCACAAAGCTCCTCTCAAAAACCTACGCCTATTTTGTGCAAGTAGAGTTCCATCATGTAACATGAAGTCAAAACCAAAGTCTTCTCAATTTAGGCGCCCCAAAATGAACTCCTAATCGATCATTGGTCAAGAAAATATCTTCCAAGCTTCTCCTCAAATTTGGCGCCCAAGAATGATCCACTTAACTGAGCCTTGTAAATATCTTCTCATGCAAAAGGTGTTAACTCAAAGATGCCAACTTGGGCGCCCAAGGTGGGTCCAAGTCAATCTTTGTTAATTGAAACATATCTCTCCATTAATTCATGCAAACATTGTGCATGATTGATCATCCCCACTTAACTGAATGTATCTACTTGTTATTTGTCATGCAACTAAAGTCATTAGTCATGCAACTCAATTCAACTGAAGTCAACTAGCATTCAACTAAAACTAACTACATGCAAGTGAAGATAACTGGACCATAACTGAACTGAACTGAACTAATACTAAACTGAACTCAACTCATCTCATGTAATATCAATCCCTAATTTGTAGGATCTTTACATGCATTACTGAAGTGTTATCTATTCTCCAAACAATTAACTTAAGCAAAGGTGCCACCTTCCATGTGGGTGCCCCATGTGCTCATATTATTTAGGAACTCTTCTTGGATTCCCGTCATGTTCCTATCATTTAGGAATAATTACAAATGTCAATTTACATGTTCATTTCATTCAAATTTAATCTCTTTCTAATCTTAGTGTTGGGAAACACTTTCCAAGGACTTAGGAGATACATGAAATATGTTTAGGATTGCAATTAAATGGCATCCTATTCCCAACAATAGAAATAGAGAGACCTACAAGTAGATAACCATTTAAAGTGAATAAGGAGAGTGAGCATGAGATGTATAAGGCATATATATCAATGATACACAAATAAGGAAGGATGAATAAGGATCAAAGAGAGGTCACACAATAAATGTCCAAACCCTAATATAGACAAATCAATATGAAACAAATAAGGGTAAATCCAAACTCTTATCTATTCTAAAAGAAAGATGTAACAATCATGAATATTTGGTTTTAAAATCCTAACAAAAAGGATATAACCTAAGGTTAAAATCTTAGGTTGTGATGGAATGTTGAGTTTATCAAAATGTAAAGGGAAAAATACTTCTTTAATAAAATTTATCTAGGTTAATTAAATAAATGCATTCAATTAAGCAAACACTTAATTGTGATATAATGAATTGGGATTGGTAATTGAAATTACTAGAAATTAAATGGAAAATTGAAATAAATTAAATGTGATATTTAGCTCAAAATAGATGATAGAGAAGTGTTGCACAATAAATGAGAAATTAATTCATCAATATTCTAGAATTTTAAGATTACCTCAAAGAAAGATCTCAAATTTTATAAAATGACTATTTTTATTTTTAGATTTATCTACATAAACCGAGAACTTATCTCTATAAATACAAATTAAACATGCATGTAGACCTGGTCTAAAACTAATGGATTTGATCTACTAGAATATAGATTATGGAAATTTGTTCACCTTAATTTCAATGTGTATAAGAATAAACACTATTGACAAACACATTAAAAAATCTACTTAAATGTGAAATCTAAGTTATTCCAAATCAAACCTTTAGTGTTTATATATTCATAATCATCAGGTATAGAAATTGGATCTCTTAGGAAAGTACATTCTGCTCTTTAAGATGGACCCCTTCACTTGAAAGGGAGCTTAAGCATATGTGTATTCTTGTGAGATTTTCTCAAAGAAAATAATTTTAGTTCAAAAACTTATCCTTTAAAATCTGGAGCAATGTGTGCATATAGCGCCTGTAGCTCAGCGGATAGAGCGTCTGTTTCCTAAGCAGAAAGTCGTAGGTTCGATCCCTACCTGGCGCGACTGTTAATTTTGTGAATCATACAGAACTTTTTTCTGTGATCATCGTCCGTTGGATTATTCATTCTACTTAGTTATCTTCTACCACGCGGGAAAGTTCAATAATGTTCCATCCTTTTTCTTATTGTAAAATATTTGGGAGAGGATAATTTATTATCTTTTGTCAAATTTTTAATTACGTATAAAATGATATAAAATTTGTGTAGTTTGTTTACAGATTTATTAAAATGACTTTTATTATAAAGCAGTAGAAAAATTAGTAGAATTAAAAATCATGTATCATAGTTGAAATTATATTTCATCTAAAAAAAATATTACAACTAAATTATATCATGTCTAAAATTTTGAATTTGGTATCAATGTTGATTTCAATAGGAAAATTTGAATTTGGTATCATTAGGGAATTGAAATATGTTTTTTTATAGTATTTGAAGTTTCTATCATGAAAGGGCAAGTGGCTCATTGGTGAAAATTCTCACTATCCACAAGTAGGTTGTAAGTTTGAATATCGACCTATCCAATATTTTCATTAATGTATCTATAATTCCTTGTAGAAACAAATACAATCCTTATTGCAAAGTAGCAAAAACAAATTAAAAGTAAAAATATGTGTCTAAAATGGATCAAATAGCTCTTGTATTTGATGATGTAATTACACTCCAAACTCTTGGGAATGAATCTACACCTTCATATTTTACAATAATTTGAGCTTCTTTACTGAATGTCAATTAATTCAATATTTAGGAAAGAAATAAGCTTTATTGATTACCATTTTTTGACAAGTGCCACGTAGTGGCTAGTACTTGCCTTTGTAGTATTGTAATTAGAAGTTTGTAGAGTTGAAATAAAATATGTGTAAGTTTAAATAAGGTGAATAAAATTAAATGTAATTTTTGTTAATTATTATATTTTAGTTTTGACTTTTGTTTTGTTGATTCTTTTTTGTTTAGTAGTGCGTTGTTTTTATTTGTTTTAGTTGTTTAATTGTGATGGTTGTTTATTCGACATTAAGCATGCAAAAATAATTGATTATCATTATAAATATTATTATAATATGATATAACATTACTAAAAATCAATTATATTATATAAAAATAATTATATATTAAAATTTTAAATATTATAAAGATATTATAAATATCAAACAAAACAAAAAAAAAATTATAATAAAAACTAATTTTATAAATATAAAATTTATATAATAATTATGTTAATATAAAATATACAATACAATATTTACATAATTTAAATTTCATAATAAAAATATAATACTAATAAAAATGAATTATATTATATAAAAACAATTATATATTAAAATTTTAAAAATTAAAGTAGCCCAAAATAAATACTAATATACTGAGCAATAGGTGATAATGGAAGTGGAGTTTGTGTCAATCATATTTAATTGTTGGCTAGTCGATTGGATTTCACTGTTAGTTACTATTTAACACACTTAGTGCGCACCATTCAAGGCATTAAATGCATAGACAATGTCATCAATTCCTTTGGTAACTTGTGGCAGGTCCCACCTTCCATCATTTTGGCAAAAAAATTAGCCAAAATAATAGTGCAGTTTTTTTTTCTTAAAATCCTTCAATAAGAGAGAAGTTTTTAGCCAATCATATTGAGAAGAAATAATTTTGATAATTTATAAAGTTAAGTATTTTACAAGTTGACTCTAGAAAATTTTATTTTATTTTATTTTATTTTTATATATTGTTTTTGATTGGTTGAAAGATAACTTATTAATAACTAGTTAATTAGTAAAAACAAAACTCATTGCAATAGTATTGCCTAATGGCAAGTACTAATAAGGATGAAGTGTAAAATTACTATTGACTATTTGATTTTTGAAGAGTGTAACATATTTAAGTAGAGCGGAGAGAGATGGAATACCTTGTACACAAAACCTCTCTACATAGTCTACTATGTTTGTATCATGAATGACTTGGTAACATGAATTGGTGAATTAAAAAAAAATCCCAAAAAATAGTGTTTTAATCATAAGATTATAAATTGATAACATAAATTAAAATAATCTTTTTCAACATTTTTAAAAAATATTAAAGTTGAGAATAAAATTAATACAACATCAAAGAATATTAAAGTTAAGAATAAAATTAACATAAAATAAGTTAAAATATTGACAAATATTTCCAAACCTAAGCAATTGTTAGGTTGGGCATAAATACAAAAAAAATTAAATAAAAGTGCCTCACTCTTTTGGCTTTGGGTAGCTAAGGAGGGTGGTGTGTTTATCTTAATCCTTTGTGTGATCATCTCACATGAGGAAGGTCAGTGTCACCAAGGTGATCAATTCAAGCATGGTAATCAACTCCAACATGAAAGAGTTGAGCTCAATACACAAACTAAAAGCATCTCTACCAAGCATCATCCTCACTCTACTGCACTTGCATTTCACCTACAAAAAATCCTTTCACCAAAATATTGAAAAACCCCATTTTTGCAAAGAAAATAAACGAAGAAGAAGCAAAACCAAGGATTAACTCTTTCATTAGTAAAGTCAAAGATTTTGTTAAATTTAATAAAGAAAAATACTATCCAACTTATCTCCAAGATAGCCTTCCCATCTTTGATATAGATTAGGAAGCTCCAAAGGAAGGTATGAAACTGTACAATCAATAAAATAATATAAATATGCTAAACAAAATATAGAAATGATGTGTATACCTTATAACATAGTGTGAGAAGTGATTTTCCCTAGGCATTCATGAGAATAAGGTGGTTGGAAGTGATGCCATACATGTGCATTCTCCTTAGAATCAAAGATGGTGAAGCCCTTAATAGAAGTTATAAAATTTGATAAAGATAAATAGATATTTTTAAAATTGAATCAATCAAAGACATCAAATGTTATAAAATCAAACAAAAAATCATAATTTATTTTCTATAGAAAAATCATATGATTCCATTAATCACTTTTACCATTTTTCTCTCAAGAAAATAAAAATATGTTCAATGGTCATTTTGAGCATACACACAATACTTAAAAATAGAATAATTAGCATAAATATTATGAATTTACGGAAATAAATAAGAATTTACTCATTTTTTCATTCATTTCTAAGCATTACACATTACGTATAGATTTATGATTATCGAGATCACTCGAAGCGTCTAGGATAAGACCATATGTCTGATATGAAAAATTATGATCCTATAGACTCTATTCCAAGGTTGAGACCAAGACTCTAAACTCTGATACTTACAATGAGGCATCCTCAAACATTTATAGAAGGGGTAGAGCTTATAATCTTAATAAGAGTTAGTCCAGAATTAAAATCTGACCATACAATAGTGACACGTGTCTCAAACACCTACCGCACTAAGTAGATAGTTGTTAGGCAGTTTGTCACGAGCACTGAGTGGAAGACAAAAGGAATCACTTTCTAAGAACCCATGAGTGAGAGGGGCCCATTTAACACCCATAAGTGGCTATAGGGATCTTGCCTTTTGGATAGGGTTGCATCTTGTTATCACATCTTAACGTGGGTGACATCACGAAATTGGCAAGCCCACGTGCTAGCTAGAATGGAATAGGACTAAAATAAATGGTAGTTCTCGATATGCATAGTCCCAATCCCAGGGATGTGGATTAAATAGATACATTATTCTTTCACTTTCTTCAAAATATGTGATATCAAACTCGATCCTTGTTGCAAGGAGTGTTGGTTTTAACTTTATCTCCACATTTTCAAGCTTGGCTTCTGGTAGCCAATTTCTACATAAGGCATATAAATCCACTCTTGGGAAATCATAACCAACATTTGGAAAATGATTTTAATATTGTTTCATACATTCTCCCATGGCATAATACAAATTTCTATGAATTAATTCTAGAAATTCTTCCATATCAGGATTAAAATATATACCAACAAGATTAGTATATTCCTCCAAAGCAAATTGGTTGAAAGTAATGTTATTAATAAACCCATATTTGATACATTTCAATAAGCTCATCTTACTTCGCTTCGGCTGCATCATGCCAAGCAGCTGTGTAATATGGATATCAATGGATAATGGGTTTCTGATATAGCATATGATTGGTGCCTCTTCCAAACCAAAGCATTAGAGAAATTCCAATCCTACATCAATTTCTAGAATTCCTCTTTCATATTTTTTGCAATCAATCTTCTCAAATTTGTTAGCCATTTATTTAGAAAATAAGATTCTAACAATAATTCAATTATTTGAATTGGGAGGAAAGGGAGAGAAATATAAGAACCTTACAAATTATATATATAGGTGTCATATGAGCAAACCCAATCTAGATCCTTAAATTGTATCCCTTCATTATAAATGGTTGTTGTAAATTCACTGGTTAATGTATCCGCTAATGGATTATTTTCCCCTTTAATACATTCCATTTCAAAGTCATAGCCCAAAAACTCAAAGTACCATATTGCAATTCTACCTTGGGTGATGTATTTATTAGGCTTCTTTTTTAGCAGGCTTCTCATAACTTGGTTGTCAGTTTTCACTATGAATTTAATTGGCTTAAGAAATATCTTGAACTTTTCAATCCCTTTCTTAACAACTAGTATTTCTTTCTCAAATATATGCTGTCAACTTTTTGTCTCTGTGAATTTTCTTAAACGATAACCACATATGTTTCTTTTCCCATTCTCATCTTCCTATATCAATATAGCAGACTAGGTTGTATCAAAAGCATCAGTATACAAATACAATGGTATTCCTAGAACTAGTATTTGTAATGAAGGCAAATGTTGGAATTTGGATTTTATGCATTGAACAACTTCTATTTCCTTTAAGGACCATCCTTCCTTATTTTCCTTTAGGTGCTCCTGGATTGTTTTCCTGTCTTCTGCAAGACCTTTGTAGAAGGGTGAGACATAATTTAAGCAACCTGAAAACCTCTGTATTTTTTTCTTATCTTGTAAAATATTAGGGAATTCTTGGATCCTTTGTAGAATATGAGGTTGCAATTTAATATTTCCCTTATCTAAATGCAATCCTAAGAAATCAATCTTATTTTTACCAATAACCATCTTCTTTGCTAATAAGAAAATTATATGCTTTCTTATAGCTACATAAAGTTCTTCTAAAAGTCGCAAGTGATTAGATTCAAAATTAGAAAAAATAAATAAATTATGGCATCAATATATACTACACAAAAATCCTTGAGATGTCTTAGGGCTTGATCCATTCATCTTTGGAAATAAGAAGGTGTTGCACAAAGGCCAAATGACATCATATTCCATTCATACAAACCATGTGGAACTAAGAATGCAGTCTTATACCTATATGATTCTTTAACCTTAATTTGTCAAAATCTTGACTTACACTTAAACTTAGAAAATATATTTCTTGTTAGTGACACTTCTAATCAAATCAACACTAAATGGAATTGGATAATTAAATGAAAGGATGATATCATTGAGAGGTTTATAATTTATAAATTTTATTTTTATCTCTTTCCTTTTTTTCTCTCTTGTTAACCAAAACTGTTGGACATTAAAAAGGGATTTTTCTGGGATGTATGAAATGTCCTTCAAGGAGCTCATTCAAATGTTCATCCATTTCCTTTACTTCAGATGGGCTCATTAGATAAGTTCGCTCATGTGGAATGACTGAATGACATTCTGGCCTAATTTGAATCTCACATTCTTCGTGATCTTGCAACCAAAATTATAATGGGTTCATACGACAACAATCATTTTCAAATTGCTACTTGATTTCATCTAATAATTTTGTGAGAGATTTTGTAGCTCTTTTATAGATTCTTTCTTTCTATCTTTCCCACTATTTTCAAATTTATGATTGACAATTTTTAAAGTAGGAATGCCAATCGTGTAGAATTGACAAATCTAACCATCTTCATGTCTTAACGAGATTTTATGCTTCCAAAATTAAAGTGGTTCATACTTTGTGGGGAAAAGATAACCCAACAAAACATCATTATAGTTACCATTATTAGCCAATAATAAAGAAAAAAATTTATTTCTACCTTTGGAAATGTTTCTACTTTTGTGTGAGTTGTTGCTATTATCTTCAGTTGTAGATTTTTTTGATTGGGAGCTTTGATAATCATCTTTGAAAAAAATCTATTTAATTTCTCCCACTGTAGAAGAAATATTTATGTTCTCCTTAGACTATGTTTTTACTAAACTTGCCAAATCTGCAACATCATTGGTAAGTAGATCCAGTTTCTTGAATATGGCAATAGAATCAACATTATGTGAATCATACTTATCTATTCTTCTAGAAGAATGTTTTGAAGAACTAGGATTGTTCTTTTGCCATGGTGAGATTTTGTATCCATGATTTGGATTGTGTGATGGATTTTTATCCCACTGCTTCAATTGCTTTTCGAGTTCTTCTTTATTTACTTGAAGCTTCTTCATTCTTTTTAAATGTTAATTGACATCTTTCCTTTCTTCTCTAGTTCTTGTCATTTTGTAGGGATATTTGGATTTTTCAATACCCAATTTCATCTGCACATATTTAGATAATTTTTTAATAATGTAACTAGAAATTCTTCATCTTCTTCTGATAAAGATGTCTTAGACTCTAAACTAGAATAAGTGATAATTTCATACTTATCCTTTTGAGACTTGTATCTGACCATATTATATCTATGAGGGAATATTTCTATAAATTCATACAAGTTATCTATATCTCCAGAAATATCACGAATATTTAACACATCTTAATCTTGATTATCTTGTTCAAACATTGCATAAATCTTAGTACCGGGATTGAGCTTCTTGGGAAAATTTGTAGCATAATGAGGTCCTTGGAAAATAAAAAATTTAACACTTTTAGGGACCTTTTTCTTTCTCTTTTTAAGTAAGAATTGGGGGGATTTCTAGAAAACTTCCTCCTCTAGAAATGAACAATTCTATATTTTTCTTTTGTGGTCATTTCTTCCATGCTTGCTCCTTGTAAATGTATATTCTCCTTCAAATCTAGAATCTTTACTGAAACATGTGGAACATTTTTTTCATTTACATATACTTCCACAAGTTTTCCTCTTGATCTGCTTTGACTTGGTAAAATATTTCAACTAGTTGATTGGAGGCAAATCACAAAAATTCTTTCAGATTATAGGTGTAGTTATATTCATCAGTATTATTTTGTAATGCACCTAACAAACAATATTTCTCCAATTTATAACCAATCATTTATATTTAAGTTCTATAAATGTACACTAGGATGTTGTTTAACATTTCTTTCAGATAATATAGTCTTCAACTCATTGACCCAAACCACAAGGCAAAGAATTCAAATAATATTATTTTTTTGTAACATCTTTAGTTTTATCATCAATGATCTTATAGTTTTCAAATGCAATATTATACTTATGAAACTTACCTAAATTCTCAAGCTTCATTGCTTGCAACATCTTTTTTTCCTATGTAGTCTGGCTTTTGTATCACCACAAAATAGACCAATAATAAAAAAATTAAACTGTTCAAATCCAACTACAAATATATCATTCTTCCTATGTCAATCTATTTAACAATTGCTTCATCTACACTAATCTGTGTAGTTGGGCCATTATCTAGTAGATTATTCCACTAGTGTCTCAGTTTCCCTGACAGAAGTCTAATTGCATATAACACCTTTTTTGTTTCTTTCCATTGACAATTTCTATCAAAGAAAATTTCTAAAGTATCTTCCCATGTGCTAATTGTACCATAAAAATCAACTATTTTATCAATGTTGAGAATGTAACCTACCACTACATATGGTCTTAATTGCTTAGGATTTGCATTTTTTGTTACTATGTCTCTTGTAGTTGAATATAATCAGAAAAATCTAACTCATCAAAATTATGTACAAAATCTACAAAAAAAACACAGTTATTAGAATCAACTATTAACGCGACTCAACCTTTTTCAAATTGTTCATCTTCATATTCTTTATTAGCAAAACTAGGTTCATCCGTGTAAATTGGTTTTGTATTTTTTAGTAACAACATTGACTTCCTAAAAGAAAGAAAGTGAGGTTTGATGGCGACGGGCGGGAGTGGGAGTGGAGGGAAAAATTTGAATTCTAAGGAGGGCAATGGCGAGGGAGGAGATAGTGATGATGTTGATGAGGAGGGAAATGGAGGTGGATGGGTCATTTTCCTAGTTGATGTTGTGGCACTATGGCTAGTTAATGTTCCTCAGGGGGTTCTTGTTCTTTTGTTCCTCTAGCTTGGTTCTTCCCATGTTTTTTCTCTTGACTTGGTTCATTTTTCTCGGGCTTTCTATCTTTGGTTTGAGGTGTTCCTCTATTCAGGTTGTGGCTCCCTATTTGGACTCTCTTTTTTGTGGTTCCTCTTTTGGCTTTTCCCATGGTCTCTCTTTCTTTTTTGGCTCTATGCTAGACGGGGGCTGCTCTTTGGCCTGTGGTCTTCAATGATCCTGTTGTTTGTCTCTAGAGGTACTTGTGCTTCGTAGTTTTTGATTCTTCTGCTTCTTTTAGGAGTTGTTCAGCTTCCTTGTTGGTTGACTTTGGTTTCTTGGCTTCTGGCTGCTTGTGTGGTGCTAGGGGTGGTGTTTGGAGTTCTTGTTGAGGGGTTGTTTGGGGAGAGTGTTGGGAATTTCTCAGACCCTGACTGGAATGTAGGGTCGGATGTTGATTCTAATTGTTGTGCCTATTCTCTTCTCTTTCCATTTGTAGATTTTCCTTGCTCTCTCCTACCTTTTGTGGGCTTTAGTGCCTCTATGTGGGAGCTTTCTTTGTTGTAGGTTGAGGTCTTTGGGTTGCCTTTGGTGGAGTTTTCTGTGGACAATTTTTGGCATGTTTTAGACCCTGACTAGCTTGTAGGGTTGGAAGTGTTTCTTCATTGTCTTTCCTACTCTCTGCTCTCTCTACTGGGAGGCTTGAACCTTGCCTTTTTCTTCTCCTTTTGGGTTCCATTGGCTCTTCGCTAGTGCTTGTTTTTTTTCTTCGCAGTGAGGTTGCTCTTCTCTGGGTCCTGCTTTGTAGCAGTGTTGTTTCTCTTTCTATTCCTTGTGGGGAATGTCTCTCTTGTTGCTTGGTGTTTAGGATGGCCTTGGTGGAGTGGTTCTCTTCCCTCCTCATTTATTTTCTGGATATGGTTCTTGGAAGGCTAAAGTGGTTGGTGGTTGTTATGGCTACCATGGTTTCTTGGTGTTCTCTGTTGGGTGTTTTTCTCTCAGACTGTCAATCGTGTTTGCTGAGCTCTGTGCTCTCCCCATTTTGGGTCCTAAAGTTCATTTTTTAGGATGGGGGTGTGTTTGTTTTGTTTTTTGAGCTCCTTCAAATGTATTGGTTTATGGCTCAATTGTATCTTCTATCATGGCTATTGGCTGAGGAGTTTCCTACTTTTTTGTTGGTTTTCCAATTTACTATTATGCCAAAGGATGCTATGTTGTTCCTTTCTATGGTTGTAGATGCTTCCCTTTGATTTTTACAGTTATGGTCTACTTTGAAGGTGGAGACTACTCCTTCAGAGGTGGAGACCTCTTCTATTGAGGTGGAGAGGTGTGTTATGGATCGGGTGGGAAGTTCTATTTTCTATGGATTAGGTACGCATTTCATCCTCTCCTATAGAGATGATCCCCCTCATATTGAGGTGGAGGTCGGGTTGGTGTTTTGGGTTGACTTATGCTATGTGAATGTTGGGGCTCTTTAGTGTTTCTCTCTGATTTTTAACTCTCCTATTAAGGTGGGGAGTTTGGTTTCAAGGGGTGTTGTTGATAAATTTTTTGCTATGGTCTGGTTGTTATAGGTTGATGGTTACCTGGTCATCTCAAGTGGTTCTTGGGTTCATGTTCCCTTGTAAATATTGGTTGTGTTGGGTTTAAGGTTCTTGTTAAAACCTTTTCTAAATTGTGTAGATTTGGATCGTCATGTTATTTATTTGGTAATTTTCTACTAGTTTGTTGCTGGTTGTCTTTGTTGTATTATTTTGCATCTTGTTCTTATTGTGTGGGTTTTAGATCCCCATCAAAATCTTCTTGTTAATTGTTTCGGTTCCATTCAAAACTTGTTGTAAATGGTTTTGAGTCCATTCAAAACCTGTTTTCCCATATAATCAAAACAACTTTGACTTCCTGAAGTCAATCTCTTTCATGCTCTTGGGCTGCTAAACTATGTTCTTTTACTTTTGCCATTATTATGACATGAGCTTTAGTGGATGTGGTGGAGGAGGTAGTAATTTCCTCTCTTTCATCAGAGAACATACTTTTTCTTCTCTGGACTATAATCTTTTTTGGCTTAGTTGGTGCAATTGTTACCTTTTTCTTTTTGTTTATTTTCACTATCTTCTTCTAAAGGGTTATCTTGGCTAGTTTGAGATCTTCTAATCTTTTTAGTTACTAGCCTTACATTTTCTAGCTTCTTAGACACAACATCTATCAAATATTTAGTATCATCAACATCTTTTTTCCTGTTATTTTCATCATTATGTTTTTTGTCATAAATCTATGTGAGATAAATTTCTTGTCTAGTTTGAGTTGCTATCATTTTTTATGTAGATTCATGTACATTTCTTAACTGGTAAATTAAACCAGAAGTTTCATTCAATAGAGAAGAAGACTACTTTTCTATATTGGAAACTAAAGAATCCATCTTTAATTTCTATTGATTAACAAATGTTAATTTATCATGACTTATATTAACAGTATTTATAGAATTTTGAATATCCACAACCATATCATCTAAATTATCTTGTATAAAAATCATCCATTGGGCAAACCAATTTCTTTGGGCTTCAAAATTCTTTTTCTTTTCCCCAAGTTCTACATGAAGTCTAGCTTCATATCTTCCCCATAACTTCTTGTCAAAACTAATTACAGTAATTTTTTTTTGGGTTTGGCCATCTGCCCAGTTCATAGCCAACAACTTCTTTATCTAACCCTTTACCATCTAACTTATACTTATTTATTTTTCCAATGCTTACTCTTGGGAGATGTTATTTTAACATACAACTCTTATCTCATGTTACCTTTGGTATCTCAATCCATTTTCCTTTACTATCTTTTTGTTCATCTTCTTTAGGAGTTAAAGCTAGTTTCTGACTAGCCTATCTTGCTAATCTCTCCATTAATTAAGATTACTACTAAGTTCATATAGTGTGACTAAAGAAGATCTAGAGGGATATGGATTTATAAATGGATGGATTTTGCATGAGAGATGGTCATAAGACCCTATGGATTCTTTAGGGTTATAATCTACATATGTCTTATGGTTAGAACTTGGAAAATTTATGAACAAAGAATATGATCCAAAGAATGAGAAAAAAATGGGTCTACCAATGGGTGTTGCCAAGGGTTGCTCAAGTAAAGTTTCTTTTGGGATAGAGTTAAGATCTATGCTTGAAACTCTTCGGCTTTGAATTCTTGGTTTATCAAAAAAAAAACTCCTAGAAGGTGTTGGTAACTCTTGGAACCTAGGTTGAGATTGATGAATAAGTTTTTTTATTACTAAAAATACTATATCAAACCCAATATGATCTATATTCCTAGCACACTCTAAAACATTAGAGTTTCCTTCAGGATAACTTATCTCAACTAGAAAATTTGAAGGTGGAAATGCAGTGTTCAACAATCTATAGATACATCGTCCACCTATAGTGGTATACATACACTTAGGCTAAAGGATGACACCCTTAAATTGTAATAAACAAAAAGCAAACTATACATACTTATCGTCTAAGCTAATAGTGAAATTAGGTCTAACAATTTTTTTTGTATCTCCTCCTTTCTTTCCATTGAAAGCTTTTGTTAGTAATCCTTTGAACTGGGGAATCACATCTTGATCCCAAACATAACATCTGGTGTCAATAAGAGTTCAAAAATATTATGCACCTATGTCATAGTTAAAATGAGGGTGGAGAATAATATCAACAGAAGAGAAATGCACATGAAAAAATCTATTTTATTTCCATGTCATAATATCCTCTGGTAATAGGAAGGGTAGATATACAAGAAAAATCCCTTCTCCAAAAACTCAAAGATTGATCTCATATTGACACACAAAGTTCATAGTTTTGGCTTTTATTCCTTAAATTTCTAGATATAAGTCTAAAAATTTTACTTCTAGAAACTTAAAATTACCCTTTTTGTCTACATACTCTTCCTTAATTTGTGAAAATAAACAAGAATTTTCTCATTTTCTCATTAATTTCTAAGCATTACATATTACATATAGATTTTTGATTATCTAGATTGCTTGAAGCGCAGGATAAGAGCATGTGTCTAATATACAAAATTATGATCCTATGGACTCTATGCCAAGATTGAGACCAAGACTCTAAACTCCTATACCCTCCATTTATAGAAGGTGTAGAGATTATAACCTCAATACAAGTTAATTCATAATTGAAATATGACAATACAATAGTGACACGTGTCCAAAACACCTACCACACTAAGGAGTAGACAATTGTTAGGTAGTATGTCGTGAGAACTAACTTAGTGGAATACAAAAGGAATCACGTTTTGAGAACCTGTGAGTGAAAAGGGCTCACTTAACACCCATAAGTGGCTATAGGGTAATGGGTTTGGTTATTAGTATCTTTTTATTGCTTTTCATATACTTTTAAAACAATTTACATATGTTTCTAAAGTACCTTTTAGACAATAATTCCATGACATGACATCCTTTCATACATACTTTGAAACCTTGAACCTAGTTTGTGGATATGAAATATGGTGAAAATATTCATAGTATTGCATGATTTAAACATGAATATGTATGTATATGAATGGAATTATGTGATTTAATTATGGTGGTTAGTTGCATATGTATGTTGTGTAGATTAAACTCTCTACAGCTCAACACATGGTAACAAGAATGGGGTATTTGTAGTGAGTACCAAAGCAGTAGAACATGGAATTAATGAAGTTCAAGCCACCTAAAGTGTAGGAAGCTGTGGAGCTGAGTGTGGCCATCATGGAAGGAATAAATGCTAAAAATATACTTGTTCTAGAATTTTGAATGTTTTCCTATGTGTTTCACGTGCAAGCTATTTCATTGAAGTTCTTATTTTAATAGGTCTCTTTTTTAGTTAGATGAATAAGTCAACCTTAATTTCACATCCTCGTATCTAGGAGTGGGATTTATGATTATAGGTAGTTGGCAGTTTGATTAAGACTCTCCTCATTTTGTACAAAGTCAGGGGATGAGTTCATAGTTCAATTAGTTGATTGTTACAAGTTATTAGCAATTAGTTGTTTTTCTAGTTTTCAAGTAATCCAAA
Organism: Sequoia sempervirens; assembly: GCA_007258455.2. Lineage (NCBI taxonomy): Eukaryota > Viridiplantae > Streptophyta > Pinopsida > Cupressales > Cupressaceae > Sequoia > Sequoia sempervirens. The sequence continues at coordinate 94,052,948 of VDFB02000363.1, forward strand.
ACATGTTAAAATGTCATTATTGAATACAATCTGCAAGAAGGATTTTGTTTGAATACTGGTGATATGCAATGAATGGAGTTGTGTGTTGCATGGGTGGGTAAGTATCTAAGTTATATTTGGTTCTAAGTTAAGTGAGACAGTCCTTTGAGCTGGCCACGTAGGTGTTGTTCTTCACTTCATCTATTTATTTGTTCATTTATGCATTTCCATTAATTCTATTTTCATTGTTTTGCACGTGTATTGCAAAGTAGAACAGTTTATGGTTAGTTAAAATAGTTGTTGTTCATCAACAAAGGTGTAATTGATAACTCATAGTACTTCGGAGATTAGAATTGGTTATTTTTGTCATTTTGAATAGTTTTAGATTAATTCTACGGGAATACATCATTAGCAGTCACCTACAATTTATGTTGTAGGTACCTGTAGCCATTAGGTTCTGTAACTATTTTTATTGTTTTTATAATTTTGTAAGATTTCAGCAAGGTAGAATAGTCTGAATAAGTTTGCATAGGGTAATTTAGGTGAACATGAGTCTGTGAAGGCACATATAGTGTAGTACCATCATAAGTTTATGCACCTCGGTTGATGATTTAATGTAGGCTTGCAATGTTAAGTGGACTATTCAACTTGGCACACCCCTGAATTGTGTAGAATTTACCAAGTCCATAACACATTAGTTTTTCGTCTACATTTTTGGCGTCGTTGCTAAGGATGGTGTTCTCTTCATAGGCCTATTTTTATAATTTTTTCATAGTTAATTTTTCTTTTCTGCATTCGGATTGATAGATTTCATCTTTAAAAACGCCTAGAATTATACTAACATTGTGTAGGGCCATTGCCATACAAAGTTAAAACTACTATATGCAAAGGTGAAGAGATAACCAAGGAAGATTCCTCCCTTCAAACAATCAAGACGAAGAAGATACTGGTGTTTTTGTCGAGTATACTACGAAGATTGTTGAAAGAACAAGCATTACCTTTCCATCTTCATCATCTTCATCATCATCATCATCTTCCACAAATACTGAAGGGACCTTCCAAACAATGGTAGATGCAGCAATGGATGATCCCCCAGATCATGGTACCTTTGAGTTCCCCATTATTGACCAAGCTAGATCTACTGTGCTGAAGAATATTCCACCATCAACATTACTAATATTTTATGGCTTGGTAACTGAGGACCCAGATACCTTCCTCTTTGAGTTTGATGTTTTGTGCAGAAGTTATGATTCTACTTCTGATGCCCGCCAACTCAATCTCTTCCTTGCTACTCTTAAAGATGTTGCCCTTAGATGGTTTATGGGGCTTGGCAAGGATGTTGTTCCAGATTGGGAAACCATGAAGACAAAGTTCTTGGAAAAATACAAGGATTATTGCAAAGGATTAGACCAAAGGATGATATTTTCACAATGTCTCAAAAGGAGGATGAGCCATTAGAAGATTATGTGGAAAGATTTTAGTTTTCTTTGAAGAAAAACCCACAACATAAACTATCAAAGGAATCCCTTAAATTGGTATTTTTAAGGGGGGTTAATGAAGAATGTATGGATGCCCTCAAACTTACTGGGCAAGGAGACATCTCTCAAGTTCCATTTGAAGAAATTTTTGAGGTCTACAGGAATTATTCTAGGGCCTTTACTAGAAGGCCAAAAGGGGGAAGGACATCCATCACAAGTCCTCTAATGGGGTTTCAAAAGTAGAAATTAGTAATTTGTTGTCCAATATGAAGGATAATATAATCAATCATTTAGTAACAAATTTGGACAACCTCCACATCAAGAAGAAGCAGGAGGAAGCAAAAGTTATGCTAATTGAGTACTACCCTAACTATAGGCAAAGAAAAGCAAATTATTGTAAGTGCAAAAAAGTGGTCAGTATCCAGCAAGAAAAGATTGAGAAACCATATTTCTAGCCAATTGAAGGAGATGATGGAAAAATATTTTACATAGCACAAAGGAGGCCATGGTAGAAAATACAAGGTATGCCACCAGACCCCCCTTAGTTTTAATCCATCTTTTCTTATGAGCAATCAAAAAATTTCTGCTTGGAACTCTCAGCCCTGGAAAACAAATCAAAACTAGTGGAAAACCCTCAACAATGGCCACAAGCCCAACCAAATTGGAACTAGTAGCCAAACCCTTGGCCACAACAAAAATTTTAGGGTTCCAACTACAATCCACAATGGATAACCCAACAAAATTAGTGGCAGCCTTAGTGGAAAAAAGGCCAACAATGGCAACAACAAAATATGAGCTATCAACACCCTATGCTCCCACCTCCTCCACCAAAACAACAAGCTCTAATGCCGCCATAAAATCCTCAACCTTATCCACCTAGACCATCACAAATACTTGCCCAACCTACACCTAACCCTAACACTAAACTTGTTCAACACACTTATACTAACGAAGCTATCCAATACCCCACTTATGGGGTAGAGGTGAGTGATCTCCATCTCATATCAGGGAAGCAACTTGTAGGACCTTCATCTCCCAAAAATACAGAATTAGATGATGAAGAACCCACAAAGAAAGCCTTAGATAACCCACCTCTAGAACTTGAGTCTAATCAAGGACTCTAGACTACATCACATTTGAAGCCTCCATTCCCTGAATGTTTGGCTATCTAGAAGCAACAAAGACAGGCTAAAATTGACCTTCTAAGCAAACTAAAATATGTTAGCATTAAAATTCCCTTAATCCAAGCTATCAAAGATATTCCAATCTATATTAAAATTGTTAGAGACCTTTTCCTTAAAAAGCCAGGAAGGAAAAGAAAGGACCCATAGACAGTCCACGTTTTGGGTAAACTTGTCGATATAATGTTGGGAAATATAACTATTCCCAAATACATAGATCCTGGTAGTCGAGTAGTGGACGTTAAAATCAATGGGAATCTTATCAAGAATACTTTGATAGACCTGGGTGCTGCAATTAATGTAATGACCAAGGAGATAATGCAACTACTATAGTTAGCCAACCTTAGGTCTACTCAAATAGTTTTACAATTAGATGATAGGTCTACAGTTAAGCCTAAAGGATTTATTGAGGACTTGGTCATTGCATTAGATTCTTGGGATTACCCTGGTGATTTTATAGTACTTCAACCCAAGGTTAATCTTTTTGGTTATCTAATAATCCTAGGTTGACCTTGGTTAGCCACATTTGATGCATTCATAGGCTATAGGTCAGGAAATATGATCATATCCAATAGAACTGTGACCAAGAAACAAATCATTTATCCATCATCCTAGCCACATCAAGACCTTGAGCAAACCATTTGGCCGCACTTGGATGATGAGGATAGCTACTCATTGCAAAATTTAATGCCAATTGAACATAGCCCCCTACTAGATATTCAAGATGAGGATAAGCTAATAACTCATATCATACAAAATGACTGTGGAAGGCACCCACAACAGCAGGGTTGTTTATCCTGCTTGCAAGATCCCTTGGAAAGCATAATACCTACCAGCTCCTTACAAGAGATATCTCAAATAATCCATACTTTGTTACCCCAACAATTCTTTCCAATAATACATAGCCTTGATCTGTCCTCTGTACAAGAAATGCCTATGCAATTAGAGATCAAGCCTGGAAAGATGTTGAATGTTAATAATGCCTTGACTGATGAACAACAAAAATCCATGTACACTGTGTTGCAGGCACATGCAACAACCTTTGCATGTGATTATAGTGGCATGAAAGGCATTGATCCTACCTTATGCATGCACAAAATTTACATCAATGATGCCTACAAAACTATAAGACAACCACAGAGACGCATGAATCCACCTCTCAGGGAGATTGTGAAAGTTGAACTGCAAAAGCTTTTGAATGTAGGATTTATATACCCTATATTAGATAGTGAATGGGTTTCACCATTGGTCATAGTTCCCAAGAAGGGTGGTAAATGGAGAGTGTTTGTTGATTACAGGGAACTAAATACTGCCACAAGGAAGGATCACTTCCCATTGCCATTCATTGACCAAGTTCTTGATTCTTTGGCAGGGAATAAATATTTCTCATTTCTTGATGGTTTCAGTGGTTATAACCAAATTAATATTGCACTTGAAGATCAAGATAAGACCACATTTACCTGTCCCTGGGGTACCTATGCATATTCTATTTTACCTTTTGGTTTGTGCAATGCTCCAGCCACAGTTCTGAGAGCAGTGCTTAGTATTTTCTTCTAATTTTGCACATGATATGATGGAGATTTACATGGATGATTTCACCACATATGGTGAAACATTTCATGACACTTTGAAAAATGTAGAAAAAATCTTGAAAAGATGTAGTGAACACAATTTATCATTGAGCAATGAGAAATTTTTTATGATGATGACAAAAGGCATTGTCTTGGGACATTTTATTTCTAGTGCAGGGATACAAGTTGACCCAAAGAAGATTGAGATTATATCTACACTACTTGTTCCACATAAACAAAAGGATGAAAGAATTTTTTATTTTTTATTTTTGTATTAGAAATAGTATGGGAACCAAAAATACAATGAGAAGAATAGCAATACTGTTGCACTAACCCCCATTACCATATGAACAGCACTATCATGCCCCCTTACAGAAAAAAAAACTTCAGATTTTTTATAGATTGTTACATTGCTGGTATAAAGAAAGTCAACAAATACACGCACAACAGTAAGAGATGCCCAAAAACTGGGATATGCCTTCAACTAAGAGCTATACCCACATACCAAAGCAATCACTGCACCTCTGAGCTGAGAAATGTCACCGGGATGCAAGGGAGAGTATATCCCTGTCATCATTGAAGGCTATTTGGAGTTCCTGTAGAGCATTCAAAAAGATTTCAATTCTTTTATTGTCAAATTTGTGTGTAGGCCCACACATAGTGTTCTCCCAGGTGGTTGTGGTAGCGCAACTCTTGTAAGGCCTTATGAATTGTGGAAGTGATATCTCGATGTATTGGGCGACGTGCAAGGCAACATGGAGAAAAGTGAGTCTCTTATGTGACTCAGTAAGCACCCTCCTGCAGCCCTTAAACTTTTCCTCATTTCTTTCTTTCCAAATGTGCCAAAGAATTTCAACAGATAAGAGATTCCAAAATTTAAGACAGTCCTTACTCATTTCTTTATGACAAAATAACACACTTTTCCATCTAATATTGTCATTATCCCATATTTTGAAATTGAAGCAAAAAAATTTCCAGATTTCCTTTGCATAGAAACAGTCAAATAAGATATGAGTAACAGATTCTGGGATGCGGCAGATGCTGCAAACATCAAAGTCATTCTTGTTAGACTTGAAAGGTAATTTTTGAAGCAAAATTAACCATTTAAAGCAAGCCTTTTTAGGCTCTATGCTACTGTTCCAAACATCCAAGAGAGCTTTCTTCCAAGTATTATCATTAAGAGCAATATTCCAACATTGGCTACAATGAACAAGAACAACATTACTAGTGTTTAAATCCTTGTAAATTGTTTTGGCTTGGAGATCAGAGAGTCTTCCACCATTTTTCCACACAAGGTTATTCTCCACATCCATCACCCTATCTGTGTTAGTAGGGAAGCGGCAGTTTTTACAGGCTTCAACCAAGGTGGTGTATGTCCTTGCCGTAGAGGCAGGAAGATCAAACTCTGCACTCAAGGCCTCCCAATTTTTAAGATTACCTCCAGCAAGAAGGTTACTGAAAACCTTAACCCCTTTTTGATTCCAAAGTCTAGCAGAACAACCTTGAAGAAGGGCAAGCAGCTTACCATTATGATAAAGGTTCCACCAAATAGAACTGTAGAACTGATAGCTAGTGTTAGGCAGAGAGATACTAGGAGACTTGAAATGGGTATTATGCTTGGAGAGCTCCCAGGCCCTCCAAAGACTCTTGAAAACTAGGGAACCAGCAGGGCTCATTGTATGACTACTAGTGTTGATGTCACACAGGGGCAAATTCTTCCAGGTTTTTTCTTGTTTAGGGGTAGCATCTTGTATGTTTCTCCTAACAAGGACTTTCCAGGTCTCATTTCCAACTAATGCTTTCACAATCCATTTGGATGCAAGGGCAATCCCTTTTTGTCTTAGATCTTTTAAACCCAGGCCCCCTTGCAATTTGTCAGTGCAACACGAGTCCCACCTTGCAGCATGTTTCTTTCTCCCACCTTTACCATCAAACCATAGGAAACCTCTTATCCTTTTTTGGATCTCATTTATTTGGTAACTGCAAAAAAACAAGACTGAGGAAAAATAGATAGTATAAGAAGAAATAAATTTTTGATAAACTTGCATCCTTCCTGCCAAGGACAGATACTGCCTATTCCATTTGTCAAGCTTCCTTTCAATTTTTGAAGCAATCCAGCTCCACATTTCTTTGAGGTTTGGGCAGACCGCAAAGGGTATACCCAAATACCTAACTTGCATGCCAGGGCCTCCCCATTGGAAACCATATTCTTTTAGCCAGTCCGGAGGGACCTCCTTCCAACTGTAAGAACCAACTAGTTCTCTGCTTCTATACTATTCTGCTACTGAATGCATTGTCTAAATTTGTTTTGCTATTTTTGAATAGATATATCATTTTTTTTGTGTTTTGAGGGTTTATTGACATAAAAAACAAATAACATAAAACTGAAACTTATTACAATAATCTAAAAATTCCGAAACAATTGATCTACTGCTGCAATTAATCTTTATTTCTCAAGAGAATGGAAAATTACATTATTTTCAAAATAAAAACAATGGCAACAACATGGAACCTGATTTTTATTTGATTTTTGCTTGGCCTTCAACCGAAACTAAAGCATTTCACTATTCATGATAGCACTGTAGCATTTTACTGTTCACGATGGCACTATTCATAGGTTACTATTCACAGGTTACTATTCACATGTCACTATTCACGTGTTACTGTTCACGCATCACTATTCACGCATCACTATTCACGTGACACTATTCATGAGGCACTATTCACATGACACTATTCACGCCTATACTATAGCAGCAGGTACAAACTTTAATAAGTAAAGGATTAATATTTAAATATTCTGATCTGCAATGAAACCCCTATTAATCTCTGAATCTTCCTCACAACTGCTGAAGCAAAAATTAGAGTCTCTGTATGAAACTCTCTAGATACCAAATTCGTTGGATATTTCACCAATTCAAATGGAGACTCACAGAAGAAACTACGTTCTTCAATGGCAACAACATGGAACCTGATTTTAATTTGATTTTTGCCTTGCCTTCAACCGAAACTAAAGCATTTCACTATTCATGACAGCACTGTAGCATTTTACTATTCACGATGGCACTATTCACAGGTTACTATTCACGGGTTACTATTCACGTGTCACTATTCACATGTTACTATTCATGCGTCACTATTCACGCATCACTATTCACGCATTACTATTCACGTGACACTATTCACTAGGCACTATTCACATGACACTATTCACGCCTATACTGTAGCAGCAGGTACAAACTTTAATAAGCAAAGGATTAATCTTTAAATATTTTGATCTATAATGAAACCCCTATTAATCTCTGAATCTTCCTCACAACTGCTGAAGCAAAAATCAGAGTCTCTATATGAAACTCTCTAGATACCAAATTCATTGGATATTTCACCAGTTCAAATGGAGACTCATAGAAGAAACTACGTTCTTCAATGGCAATGGCTGAAACCCTTCTCAAAGCACAAAACCTGTTTTCAAAATGATAGCAATAACAATCAATACTTCATTCTTTTTTTCTCAAGCAAATATAAGCCTCCAAAAACCCTAATCGAAATTCCTCTTCAAGGCTACGATTTATTTAATGAAATAACATTAAATAAAATCATTAACATTTAATTGAATTAAACTTAGGGAAAACTTTTAATAATTCTCCTCCAAAATAAAATACTCAATTGGCCCCATTCGATGTGTTATAAACCCATCACTTGAGTGATTTAAATATAAAGTCAATTTAACTTTATATTTAATCATTAATCATTAAACATGCTAGCATTTAATGAAATAATCATAACTCTCTCAATATTGAGAATCTGACCAAACTGTCTAAAACTGGAGTCCAAGAAATTATTTCCCAAGTGCCTGAAAAGACATGCTAAAAATAGCAAGAATCACTCAAAGAAGCCTAAATCAAACTCTCTAAGCTCAAACCAACCACTGAGCTATGAGAAAGCCAAAAACACTGAACAACCCAAACCTCTTGTGTCCAAACTGACCCCCTATCCATCTGTAATAGCCTACGAGGGTCCAATAATAAGCTAAACCATAGCTAGACTAAAGTATCTAGCTAGAAGGGGACATCAAAATCCGCCCCTCCTGAAATTGCTTGTCCTCAAGCAATCTCAACTCTGGATGCTGTAAAATCTCCTCACTCTCCCAAGTAGCATCCTCAACCGGCATGTCCCTCCATTTGACCAAATACTCTCTGATAGTGTGCCTCCTCAAATTCCTTTCCCTAAACTCAATGATAGCCTCAGGTACTAACACCAACTTTCCCTCATCATCCAAGGGAGGAAGCACGGTGGAAGGAACAATCTGATGTCCTAACGCCTTCTTGAGATGTGATACATGAAAAACATTATGCACTCTACTATCTGCCAGCAAATCTAACTCATAAGCCACCTCTCCAACTCTCTTGATCACCCTGAAAGGCCCATAATAATGTGGCTTAAGTTTCTTCGCACCACTCTTTTTGAGTGTGGATTGGCGGTAAGGCTACAACATCAAATATACCATATCACCTACCTCAAAGGTCCGCTCAGTCCTCTTCTGATCAGCATACTGCTTCTACTGATTTTGTGCCTTAGTGATATTCTCCTTAAGAGCCTTTATAATGTCCTAGCTGTCCTATAGTAAGTCTCCAGCACTAGGCACTCTACTATCTGATAGCAACAAATCCATGAAACTGGGTGCCTCATATCCATATAATGCCATGAATGGTGACATCTGGATCGACATGTGATAAGTGGAATTATAACAATACTCACATAGATATATCCACTTAACCCAAGCCTTCTACTGCCCTGCTATGTAATTCCTCAGGTATCCTTCCACCCATTTGTTCACTATCTCTGTCTGACCATCTGTCTGGGGGTGGTAGCTAGTACTCAGAGTGAGCTCTGTCCCACACAATCTAAACAACTCCTACCAGAAGTGACTCATAAACCTGATGTCCCTGTCACTAACAATGCTCCGAGGTAAGCCATGCAATCGGAATACCTCTCTGAAGAATAAATCTGCCACCTGCGTAGTAGTGTATGTAGCAGTGATCGGGAAGAAGTGGGAAAACTTCGTAAGCCGATCAACAACAACATATATATAGTCTCTACCCTGGGCTCTTGGCAATCTTGTGATGAATTCCATGGACAAACACTCCCACTTCTTGTCAAGAATCGGAAGTGGCTGAAGTAAACCGGCTGGATAAGAGTGCTCCTGTTTATTCTGTTGGCAAGTAGGACACTCTCTAACATACTGTAACACCTCAGCTTTGAGCCCTTTCCAAGAAAAACACTCACGAATCTGTCGATAGGTTTTATTAAAACCTGGATGCCCTGCCATAGGTGAGTCATGATAAACTCTCAACACCATCCTCCTCACCTTTGACCTTGGCACCAAATAAATGCGCCCTTTGTAAATGATGAGCTCATTCACAAGGGTGAAATCACTATCCTAGACTGATCCATCTATGAATCATGATGCCCATGTATCCTTTGCATACTCTGCAAGGATCAAATGCCTCCAGTCCTCTAATATGTCTGTCATCAAGTTCAGATGAGGTTTCCATGACAAGGCATTTGCTACAACATTTTGTGTCCCTTTGAAATAGGTAATATCAAAATCATATGCTTGTAATTTACTTACCCATTTCTGCTTCCTGTCATTAAGATCTCGCTACCCTAGGAAATGCTTCAGGCTGTTGTGGTCTATTTTTGTGCTAAATTTGCTGCCCACTAAGTACTACCTGAATTTGGCCAAAGCATGCATTATGGCTAACATTTCCTTATCGTAGATGCTAAAGTTCCTCTCAGGTCCCTTGAGCTTCCTACTCTCATATACAATTGGGTGCTTGTCCTACATAAGCACTGCTCCAATGCCCTCACTAGACGCATCACAATGTAGCTCAAATGGTTTGCTAAAATCTAGTAATGCTAGCACTAGACAAGAAGTCATCAACTCTTTCAATTTGTCAAAATACTCTTGTGCCTTAGGAGTCCATAAGAAAGCCCCTTTCCTCATCAAATCTGTCAAGGGTGCTACATGCCTGGAATAACCACTAACAAACCTCCTATAGAACCCACACAAACCCAAAAATCCCCTCAACTATGTAAGGTTCACTGGAGTAGGCCACTCAACAATAGCACCAATCTTTTCAGGATCCATGCGTACCCCTTATGCACTGATAATGTGACCCAGATATAATAATTCAGATAATCCCAAATCACATTTGGACTCCTTTGCATACAAGGACTCCCTGCTCAGAATGCTCAACACTGTATCCAAGTGTCGCAAGTGCTCATCCCATGTTCTACTATACACAAGAATGTCATCAAAGAAGACCAATACAAATTTCCTCAACTGAGGCTGAAAGACCCTGTTCATCGTGGACTGAAAGGTAGTTGGAGCATTAGTTAGCCCAAATGGCATAACTACAAACTTGAAATGGCCACAATGACACCTGAATGTTGTCTTCTCTATATTTCGCTCTCTAACTCTGATCTGATGATAGCCTGATCTCAAATCAATTTTGGAGAAGAAACATGCTCCATGTAGTTCATCTAACAACTCATCAATCCATGGGATGGGGTACCTGTTTTTAATTGTCTTTCTGTTCAGGACCCTGTAGTCAATGCACATCCTAAGAGTACCATCCTTCTTCTTCACTAAAACCACAAAAGAAGCAAAAGGATATTTACTCGGTCTAATATGCCCCATAGCAAGTAGCTCCTTGATGGTTTTCTCAATCTCATCCTTCAATCTTTTCGGATGCCTGTAGGGTGTAATCATGATGGGTTTAGCACCCTCCTCTAACTCAATGATGTGCTCAATACCTCTATCCGGAGGTCTACCTGGTGGAATATCATTGAAAACCTTGTAATGCTTAATTCTTAGCTCTTGTATGTCTGGATGGTATTTTGATTCTTGTTGCCCCTGTGATGGCATCAATGTGCAATGGGCTACCCACTCAACCTGGTCATGATGCAACAAACTCTCCATGCGCCTGCAAGACATCATCCTGAACTCACTGTCTTGAATGGCCTTAAGTATGTGAGTTTTACCATCAATCTGAAATTTCATCACCATTTCTCTCGAATTGAGAGTGAACTCTCCAATATCATGCAACCAAGTCATGCCCAGTACTAAATCTGTGTCACCCATGTTAACCACATAAAATTCAGCCTTGAATTCAAAGTTATTTATTTTCAATGGTAAACCTGTGATCTTTCTATCATATTTGAGGATGTAGCCATCAACTACCCTCACTCTCAAGCCCTCAAACTGCTCAGTTTGGATCCCACGTCTCTCAACCAACCTGGAATCAATGAAATTATGTGTGGCCCCTATATCTAGCAATGTAATAACTTGTTGTCTAGCCAACTCTCCTCTCATTCTAAATGATCCCTCCTACTGCACACTAGTGAGACGGGCCTCCTTAAGCCTGCCTTCAACTTTCTCTTCATCGGTAGACATTTGCTTGAGCTTTTCATCATCTGAAATTTCCTTTTGTTCACTGGATTCCTCATTTTCAATTTGCTGGTCCGAATTTTCAGAATCAGAATCCTCATAGTAAGCCCACATAACCCTGTTTGCTTTCCCCTTTGGTCTCAAAGGATAGTCGTGGTTCATGTCATAGGGTCCTTTGCAATAAAAACAGAGTTTTTTCTTCCTTAAATCATTCAATGTCTCTCTATCCAAGGGAGTGAATGATTTATCTTTATTTTCAGCCTTTGTTTCATTCCTCTCTGGTTTCTTGAAGAATGGTTTGTTATCTTTGCTAGATGATGCACCCTTTGACTGAAATTTATTTATTGGGGCTGCTTGTTTCATACTTCTAGCCTTCTTAATTGCTTCTTGCAAATTGAATGGATCAAAGACTTTTACCCAACCCTTCAGTGGTTCGGATAATCCCTCAGTGAACAAAACAACCAATCTCCTATTTGAGATGTTTGGCACCATAACGGATAGCCTCTGAAAGTCACTAATGAAATACTCCAATCCACCTAACTGTCTCAATTGTGCCAACTCCCTGAAGTAGACTTCTAGATCCTTCTTATCAAACCTCTCTACCAACCTGTCCACGAAGTCCTGATATGAAATCACCTAGTTATGCTGAAGGGTAACCATCCCATGGTACCACCAATCATGTGCCTCTAAATGTAGCATGGCATATTTTATTGCCTCCACTTCTATCATAGGTCTCAATGCTAAGAAGGTATCAAGCTTGTGAATCCAAGCTTGCGCTGTCATTCTGCTACTACCATCAAATGTAGTCAAGGAAAGCTTGCCTATAGCACGCTATAATTCATTATTCTGGCCACAAGGTCTGCTATCCTATCTCGCTGCCCTGTAATGCTCTCTCCTCTGATTAAAAAACCTCTCAAATGTCATCCTCTTACGCACCTGTGGAGCTAATAATTCCCATTCGTCATTTGCAGCCATGAGAATATATGCGAACATCTCCTCTCCTGCTTCTTCTGTAGGTGCTACCTCAAGCTCATCTCTAATGAAGGTAGGACGAGTAGGCATGTTTTCTATCCTGGAATGAGTCCTATGAGCTCTAGGTGATCCCACTGCACTCATGTTATCCCCTTGCTCCTGATTTTGTCTGTCCTATGGGTTCATGTGCTCAACCATGGTGGTGAGTGCCTGCAAGGCCTGAGCCATCTGATGTTGTCCTGTAACCATTGCTTTGAAAAATTCACATGTTTCCTGATCCTCATCCCTATTGCCTCTGGGTGGGCTACCTTCTTGCCTATCACCCATGATGTTCGGCTGCCTGTCTACAACTAGTTCCATGTCAATGTCCGACTGTCTATCTACAACCAGTTCCCTGTCAAATAATGCTCGCCTACGAGTGTAATATCTGTGAGAGCCAACCTCAGGTGGTTGCATGTGATTGCTAAACCCTCAGGATGGCAGGATTTAGCTCTGATACCAATGTAAGAACCCAACTAGTTCTCTGCTTCTATACTATTCTTCTACTAAATGCATTGTCTAAATTTGTTTTGGTGTTTTTGAATAGATATATCATTTTTTTTGTGTTTTGAGGGTTTATTGACATAAAAAGCAAATAACATAAAACTGAAACTTATTACAATAATTTGAAAATTCTGAAACAACTGATCTACTGCTGCAATTAATCTTTATTTCTCAAGAGAATGGAAAATTATGTTATTTTCAAAATAAAAACAATGGCAACAACATGGAATCTGATTTTTATTTGATTTTTTCCTTGCCTTCAACTGGAACTGAAGTATTTCACTATTCATGACAGCACTGTAGCATTTTACTGTTCACGATGGCACTATTCACACATCACTATTCATGCATTACTGTTCACTATTCACTATTCACGCATCACTATTCATGCAACACTATTCATGTGACACTATTCACGAGGCACTATTCATGTGACACTATTCATGCCCGTACTATAGCAGCAAGTACAAACTTTAATAAGCAAAGGATTAATCTTTAAATATTCTGATCTGCAATGAAACCCCTATTAATCTCTGAATCTTCCTCACAACTGTTGAAGCACAAATCAGAGTCTCTATATGAAACTCTCTAGATACCAAATTCATTGGATATTTCACCAGTTCAAATGGAGACTCACAGAAGAAACTACGTTCTTCAATGGCAATGGCTGAAACCCTTCTCAAAGCACAAAACCTGTTTTCAAAATGATAGCAATAACAATCGATACCTCATTCTTCTTTTCTCAAGGAAATATAAGCCTCCAAAAACCCTAATCAAAATTCCTCTTCAAGGCTGCGATTTATTTAATGAAATAACATTAAATAAAATCATTAACATTTAATTGAATTAAACTTAGAGAAAACTTTTAATAATTCTCCTCCAAAATAAAATACTCAATTGGCCCCATTCGATGTGTTATAAACCCATCACTTAAGTGATTTAAATATAAAGTCAATTTAACTTTATATTTAATCATTAATCATTAAACATGCTGGCATTTACTAAAATAATCATAACTCTCTCAATATTGAGAATCTGGCCAAACCGTCTGAAACTAGAGTCCAAGAAATTATTTCCCAAGTGCTTGAAAAGACATGCTAAAAATAGCAAGAATCACTCAAAGAAGCCTAAATCAAACTCTCTAAGCTCAAACCAACCACTGAGCTATGAGAAAGCCAAAAACACTGAACAACCCAAACCTCCTGTGTCCAAACTGACCCCCTATCCATCTGTAATAGCCTACGAGGGTCCAATAATAGGCTAAACCACAACTAGACTAAAGTATCTAGCTAGAAGGGGACATCACAACCCAGCATAATAGATTTGGAATTGGAAATTTTTTCCCCTGAGGCCAACGAAAACAAATCAAGCTTCCTCATTAAGGCATCCATATTTTCTTTGAACAACTCAATAAAGAGTGAGGTATCATCAGCAAACTGAACATTAATTAGTTCATTATTATCTGGTAAGGAAATCCCTCTGATTCTTGGGGAGAGGGAGTGGTCCCTTAATAGATAAGATAAGGCGTCTGAGGCAATGACAAAAAGTGCAGAAGCCAAGGGACAACCTTGATGAATGGACCTTTCCAGTGTGACCTCCTCAGATAGGACACTGTTAACATCAACTTGAGCAATTGCATCTTTAAGGAGCACATCAACCATTCGACAGAATTCATTAGGAAAGCCGAAGGCTTTAAGTACCATCCTTAGAAAACTCCATTGCACCCAGTCATAAGCTTCTTCAAAATCTAACAACAACATTGCCACATTTTGACCAGATTTCTTAGCCCACTCCATTGCCTCCCAACTTGTTATAAGATTCTCCAAGATGTATCTCCCCTTTACAAACCCAGTTTGGGTGGGGCTGATGAGTTTCGGGAGGAAATTGACAAGTCTTAGAGCTAAGACCTTACCCAAAACTTTGTAAGATACATTGAACAGGGTGATGGATCTCCAGTTCTTGACCAGAGTTTTGTCCCCACCTTTTGGGAGGAGCTTAACAATCCCTCTATTAATGTGCTTTCCTAAGGAACCACCACTCATGGCTTCCTTGTAAACTTCAAGAAAGTCCTCGCGAACCCACTTAGAGAAACACTTGTAGAACTCAATGGGCAAGCCATCACTACCTGGAGACATGTCATTGCTCATTGAGCTGATTGCCTTCTGTATTTCCTCTTTGGTAAGACATGTTGCAAGTTTATTAGCCTCCTCTATTGAGATCTTCTTGGGGATTAGTCTTTCCAAAGATCTTTTGGCATTTATGGAGGCTTCACTGTTACCCTCAAAGGAGAAGAGATTTTTGAAAAAACTTGTAAACTGCTTGAGAAGATCCTCCTAAGTAATCAACATATTTTCCCCATCCCATATCTGCTCAATCTGCTCCCTAGCCTTTTTTTCTTTTAGGAAGTGAAAGAAGAACTTTGAGCCTATGTCTCCCTCTTTTAGCCAATTTACTTTGGCCCTAACTCTTAGCCCATTAACCTTATGGTTCTGGATCTTCCTTAAGCTATCCTTCGTTAAGGTCATCTCTTGATTCAGTCTGATATCATCAGGGAAAAGCTAAAGACTAGTTTCAGCTTTGAATAATTGCTCTTGGAGCCCCTTTTCTTCTTTCTTAGCATCCAAGGCACATTTCTTACCCACAATTTGAAAGAACTTCCTCCATGCTTGCACATTGGAGTTCCACCTATCAATGGCAGTGGAGTTTTTAAGGAGTCATTTTTTGATCTCACTTATGGCTGCAATTGCATCACAACAGTCCGGGTTCTTAAGCAATTGAGAATCAAGGAAGAAAGAGGATTTTCTTGAGTTTTTCCTTGCATTCTCCTATATGGCAGCTAAGCTAGCCTTGATAGGATGATGATCAAAGAGGGTGTAAGGCAAGACACTTACCTTAGACCCTGACTCATTAGGGGTGAAGTCAAATAAATCTTTATGTGCATAAATTATGTCCAGCCTACAATAGATTCTACTGCCTCCCTTTTGGGCATTACACCAGGTATACCATATGCCTTTGCAGTTCTTCTTGTCCTTTTCCATGGGGTCAATCAACTTGAATTTGTGTTTTAGTCTTAGCCAAAAGAATTTTTCATTTCCTTTCTAGGCCATATCAATGCCTCCCAATTTGTCCTCAACTTGCTCAACCATGTTGAAGTCTCCCCCCACGATCCAAGGAACAACAGGAAGGGAAGAAAGCCATTTCCACAAGGTGATTATTTCTCTATAATCATTTGGGGCATACATAGAGCATACCCCAAATTCTAGGTTGTCCTTTTTTAGGGTGACCCAAATAGCCTGGTTGCACGGAGAGCAGCCATTGCCACTAATCCACTGTGTCCAATGATTTGCCACCAAGACGGAAGATCCCCCCTTGCCCCTATCATGTGTGGTTGAGAAGGAGGTAGCCCCATTCCAGATAAATCTTAGGCTTGTTTCCAATGAGAAGCCAACTGCTTTGGTTTCCTGTAGCAGCACAAAGTCCTTATGCTTGTGCATGTTTAAGAACCACGTGATGATATACTTCCTATCCGGGGATTCTAGCCCATGGACGTTCCAAGACAAACAGTTAAGCTTCATCATCCCCAGTCATAGGATTGTCACTCAGCTCCTGCCAAAACTGTTCAAAGCACTTAGGGAGTTTCTCTTCAACTTCAAGCTTCTTATCCATTGGGGACTAGATAACTCCACTATTCTTTTTTATTTTGTGTGTGGGGGCCTCATCGCTTTTCTTCAACGAAGAGGAGTCCTTATTTTTCTTAGGCCTTCTGGGCCTATTTTTAGTTATCGGGGCCTGGTTGGTAGGCCCCTGTGTGACACCCTCAGTAGGTCTGTTAACTGGAACCGAGTCCTAGCAGGTGGAACCTAACTCAGGGTCTTTGGGGGGTCTGGGTTCCTCTTCCACCTGCGGAGAAGGGTTGGGCACTGAAGAAATTTCCTTACCTCCAACAAATAAAGGATGGTTGGAGCTATCAAGATGGCCAAGGTCCTCGTGGAAACAGTCCTGCAACCTGGGAGAAGGCCCTATTTTGCAATGGAATTTGATGCAGGGAGTAGAACCAAGCGGGTGCGTTTGCTTGCCCACAAGTTCTCCATCACTCGACAGAGCATTATTATTGGATGAAACATTTTGGGTGCATCTCACAAGGTCTCTATGGTGGATCATGAGGTTAGTGGTCATCTCAATACCCCCATCGACATCTTTATTTGTTGGGATAATTTTGGACTCAAATTGATTGGAACCCTTTTTTATCCGAAGATCCACAGTTTTAGGTTTGGGATCAGGTCCCCCAAAATTTTCAAAAATACGATTTTTTATTTTTCTTAAGGAAAGTTGCTAGGCATTCAGTTTCTCGAGGAGGAAAACATCCCTGGTGAGGGGATGATTCAGGAGAGGCCTAGAGAGGTCAGTGGTGTGAGCACTCGAGGTGGCCTCAACGGTGCCCTCTTCAACTTCAAGGGAAACAAAAGGGTTTTCATGAGAGAAAACAACCTCTGGGTTGGGGGGGTGTAAGAATTTTTCTTGGACATGCAGGTTATTATAGGAGATTCATTCAAGATTACAAAAAATTTGCACCTTTGTTTAATTTGTTGACAAAGGATGTTGAGTTTGAGTGGACTCTAGACTGTCAACATTCCTTTGAGAAGTTAAAAGCATATTTGACTAATGCACCAGTTCTAAGAGGTCCAAATTGGAAATTTCCATTTCAAATTCATGCTGATGTATCAAACTTTGATATTGGAGCATTCCTAGGGCAGAAAGAGGGGAATAAGGAGTATGCCATATACTATATCAAAAAAAACCTACAAGGAGCATAATTAAACTACACTGTGATAGAAAAAGAAATGCTTGTTGTTGTTTATGCCATTAACAAGTTTAGACACTACATTACTGGCTATCAAGTATTCATCCACACAGATCATACAACAATTAGATACTTGATGAATAAACCAGCAGTAGGTGGAAGACTTGTGAAGTGGTTGCTTTTACTACAAGAATTTGACATAATAATAGTTGATAAACCAGGAAAAGCTAATGTGGTTATTGATTTTCTATCTAGATTTCCCACAGAATCTAAAGAAGGAATGGTTCATGATTCAATTCCTGATGAGCATCTATTTGGTCTAAGTATACATAATCCATGGTATGTTGATATAGCGAACTTCTTGGTAACAGGGAAAATTCCAACTTACTTCTCTCCAAGGGAGAAAATATAGTCAGTTCACAAATGCTTCCCTTATTCTTGAATTTCTGGATTTTATTCTACATTGGCCCAGATAACATTATGAGAAGATGTCTTAGGGAGGATGAAGTGTTTGATATATTGAAATCCTGCCATGATGAACCCTATGGTGGAAATTTTGTAGCCAAGAGGACATGTTTTAAAATCTTAACAACAGGATATTACTGGCCAACCCTACACAAAGACTTTGTTAATTATAATAGAAGTTGTGATAGATTCCAAAGAATGGGAGACCTACAAGAAGTGATGAAATTCCTTTGCAGGCCCAACTGGCACTAGCTCCTTTTGACAAATGGGGGCTAGATTTTGTTGGCCCTATATTTCCCACTTCAAATAACAAAGAATACATATTGGTATGCACTAACTACTTAACCAAATGGGTAGAGGTAAAAGCATTACAGTTTGCCAAAGATGGCAATGTTGCAAAATTCTTATATGAGGAAATCTTCACTAGGTATGGTGTTCCTAGGGAAATAGTGACTGATCAAGGACTGCAATTCACATCAAACCTCATAGCCCAATTGGTGAAGGAATATCATATTAGGTACAATAAATCTACCTCATGTCATCCTCAGGCAAATGCTCAAGTATAGGTCACAAACAGGGAGATTGAGAACATATTGACAAAAATAGTGCAACTTCATAGAAGAGACTAGGTATCCAGATTACCAAAATTTGTTTGGGCATATAGAACTACATGGAAGACAACTACAGGGTTTACCCCTTATGAGTTGGTTTATGGAAAAACAACAATGTTGCCTATAGATTTTGAATATAAACTCTACGCACAATAGTTGATTTAGGGATGGACTTAACCGATGCTTATAAAGAAAGGTTGCAACATTTGAATGCCCTTGATGAAATTAGATTGCAGGAATTGCACCACACATAGGTTTTTTAGAAAAAATGGATTAAATGGCATGATCAATATATTAATACTAAAGAATTTACTATAGGGGACTGGGAACTTTTGTATGATTCAAGGTACAATATTTTCTAGGAAAATTATAGGCGATGGCTAGAACCCTATGAAATTCAACAAGTATTTCCTAATGGTGTGGTACAACTATAGACCATTGATGAGGTCGGATTTTCACTCCTGGTTAATGGCCATAGACTCAAGCTATACAAGAAACCGCTTGAACATGATGATTTCATCATATCTCTAATGGATGAGTATGGTGCTCACAATACTGTTGATACAAGATTTGGGACACAAGATGATGTTCCAATAGGAAGCGAATTACCCAACACATCTGGTGAAACAAAGGTCGAACTTTACACAACTCCACCCCTGAAATCACCCAGGCATAATTTCTCATGCTTTAAGTCACATGCACACACAACACATTATCCATGATGAACACATATTGGCTCCAAAGGGACCTGTTCTTTAGTTTTATTGGGACCTATTTCAGATGGGACCTGAAAAGCACCTTTTACTTAGGCCTTGTGCTTGGAGTACTCATAGCAACACCTGTCAAATGCATGCTACAATAACTTGGAAAATTCAAATTGTGCTTCCCGTGCATTCTATCAATGCTCACATGTGTTATTTATTTTCCAATAAATTGCAAGTCGCCAATACAATCACCACTTTTCATCAACTCCCATGAATTCAATGCACATCACATCACTTGTACACCGCAATGCGTGCTCTTTCAGTTCACAACTACACTGAGCATTACTTTCCATCACACATGTATGATAGGTAACTTCACTTAATTAAAGTTAGCTTTCTTTTTGTATTCATTATTATTCATTGTCTAAATTATGCATGCAAATTATATCACCATTACTTTGCATCATTATCCTATTGCCCAAACCTAGTTATGCATGAAGTGAGGTCACTTCAATTAAATTTGGGGGGAGGGATATAATTGTCATCATAATTTTTTATTTTCGCCACCCAAGTTTGTCAAACTTCATTTTATGCCATCCTTTTAAGAATAGAAGACTTCTCTGTGTTTTCGATAAATGTTATTTTTTCCATAAATTAAGCTAAGGTATAGAGATTTCAACTTTGCTGAGCTGGAAGACAAGGGATTGTGAGCATTGGGTACAGAGAAGGCATTAAGAGAAGTAGTCAAATTTGAGGGGTTTTAAGGTGGTGGAGTTGAAATTTGTAGAATTTGAACTTTTTGAGGTTACAGAAGCATCAAGATAATGGGAGGTGATGTTATATAGAGGGAACCATCTGCTCATAAAGAGATATTAGAGGATACAATGGTTTTACCTCTATTCACTAGAGTAGGATGGCTAAACTATTTCTTGAAGCTGATAGAGTACGACAATGAAATGGAAAGAGATTTTGTAGCCACATTGAAATATGATGAAGCAATAGTAAAAGGGTTGGTGGTGGATGGCTCAAAAATGGAAATTTCTCAAGTCACAGGATTACCTCGTACATGCTTTGAATACCTATCTCGTGTACATGCAATCGTAACGAGGGAAGAATTTTGTGAGCGGGGTGAAAATTTGGATTAAACATCACAAGGTACTAAGAGGCTTTCCCTTCCATTCTTTTGGGGAAAATGTGTTGCTTATATTATTAAATACCTTACTTGTGATGGTCGCCACAATATTTTATACACTGTTCATTTTAAGTTGTTGAACCATTTACAACATGACAAATTAGTCAATGTACCCAATTTCCTGTATAATATGTTGAAGAGAATGGCCTCTGAAGATTAGAGAAAACAAACAGACACTACATTGTCTCATCATTGCTTGATAAACCTACTAGTTAAGAGAAGCTTGAGAATTCAACATCCACAGGTTAATCAAGATGATTTTAAAAATTGCAAAGAAATCACTAAGTTGCTTGAGGCACTTGAAGTAGAAGATGAACCTCTACCTAAGCCTGAACCAAAAGTTGACCCTGAGCAAGGTGAACCTGAGAGATAAAATTCCATTGTTACACCATCTGCCTCGCCTACTTGCAACCAAAGTGGGACCAAGAAACATGATATGTTAGCTACAGTAACATAGGAACCCTCATCCTCTAAAAACCCTAGAGCAAGGAGAAGTACTACATCAACGTCCTCAAAAGGGAAAAAGAAGAGAAAAGGACTTAACAAGCAGGAGAATGTTGTAAGGGAAGGGGATGTAGGAAGGAAAAAGGGGAGTAAAAGAGGGAAGGAGAGTAAAGCTACATAAGAAACTGCTACTCCTTGATGCTCAGGTAGGTTGAGAAGGAAGAGAGTTGAGAAGAGAGGCATGAAGGAACAAATACAGGAAGGAAAGGTTAAGGAACAACAACATCATGATCCATTGATGGTATACACAAGCATAAACAAGGAAAGAGATGTCCCTGACAATGTTTATGTTGAAAATGTTGATGTGCTTGTTAGAAAAAGAAGGTATGTATCTTCATCCTTTGATTCTGACTTGAAGGATTTTTTTATTGCCAAGAAAACCAGGAGAGCAATTCCCAGTGGCCCCATTAGAGAATTTTTTGATATTACAAGAGACGACTGTGATGATTTAAATTTTTGAAGGAGAAAAGGAATTGCTAGAAGATAGAAACATAAGGAAGGAGCTTCAAGAATCTCTTGAAATGATAAAGAAATTAATAGGTGATATGATATGAACTAAAAGACAAAGAAAAGGAAATGAGAATCAAGGAGTTGGAAGAGAAAATACAGACCTATGACCATGGAGCTAAATTGGACCTACTGGCACAAATGGTCGAAGGTAAAATGGAAACTGAGGAGAATGTAGCATTAGATCTACAACCCCTGTTGCAAAAATACTAGCCTACCATACTACTTTTCCTTTAAGCTTTGAATTGTTGAAAATTACCACCCAATTCAGGCAGGAAAAAGAAAATTGGGAAAAAGAGAAACAAATCTTGAATGCATCATTAGAAACCAAGAATTTGGAATTGAGAAGATTGGAGGAGAAATTGACAGAAGCGGTCAATAGAGTTAGTCAAATTGTTGAATGTAGACCTCCACCTAGAGTATATGCATTGTTCTTAAAGGAGAAGTTTCTCATTTTTTGGTTCAATAAGTTTATTAATGACCAACCCATTACTTTGAATAAGAGACACAGTTTTCTCAGTTTCTTCAACATAGTCAGTTTAGAGGAGCAAGATAAGTTATGTGAATATTATTTGCATAATTATGTGATGGAAAAGGAAATTGAATGGAATCCCTTGATCTATGTTGGGGATTTTCAAGTAAGAGCCTTGCATCTTATTTCTGAAATGAACAGCTCCACGAAGAATTAATGGAGAAATATGAAGAACAAGAGAAAACAGTGGCATTGCAACTCAAAAAGGAAGTGATGAATCTCGATAGGTTCATTACTCAATGGTTAACACTCCTTTCTGAGAAGGGACCAGGAAAGATAATTATAGACTTGAGACTCATGGATTACAGAAGGATTCAACAACTAGCAGTGACCATTCTTCAAAATTTTCTAAGACATGTGGAAAATAGATGGAAATTTTTGACTCCAGAATTGTAGAGGAAGGAGCCTCACTCCTTCCATAATTTCATGAATATGTTTGAGAGGTTATGCAAGTATATTGAGGTCTTAGGAATGAGAGGAGTGGAATGGATTCCACTTATCATCCTCCTATCCTACTTCATCTAGTACCACATTGGACTGGAGAAAGGAATGATCAGTATAGGAATGCGAAATTAGTTAAGATGAATAGGCTTGCATGCTATAATGGTTTCTATCTCAAACAGGGATAGGGATTTAGCACAGTCATGGATCTCAGACATATCACTTTGTATTACAATATTCTTCCCTAGGTGGTTTAGTTTGGTATTTTGCTTGAGGATAAGCAAAATGATAAGTTGGGGGGAATGATGGGTCTGATTATTAGTATCTTTTTATTGCTTTTCATATACTTTTAAGACACTTTACATATGTTTCTAAAGTACATTTTATACAATACTTCCATGATATGACATCCTTTCATACATACTTTGCAACCTTGAACCTAGTTTGTGGATATGAAATATGGTGAAAATATTCGTAGTATTGCATGATTTAAATATGAATATGTATGTATATGAATGAATTTTTTTGATTTAATTATGGTGGTTAGTTGCATATGTATGTTGTGTGGATTAACCTCTCTACAGCTCAACACATGGTAACAAGAATAGAGTATTTGTAGCGAGTACCAAAGCAGCAAAACAAGGAATTAATGAAGTTCAAGCCGCCTAAAGTGCAAGAAGTTGTGGAGATGAGCATGGTCATCATAGAAGGAATAAATGTTGAGAAGATACTTGTTTTAGAATTCTAAATGTCTGCCTATGTGTTTCACATGCAAGTTGTTTCATTGAAGTTCTTATTTGAATAGGTCTCTTTTTCAGTTAGATGAATAAGTCAATCTTAATTTCACATCCTCGTATCTAGGAGTGGGATTTATGATTACAATTAGTTAGTAGTTTGAATAAGACTCTCCCTATTTTGTATAAACTCGGGGGATGATTTCATAGTTCATTTAGTTGATTGTTACAAGTTATTAGCAGTTAATTATTTTTTGAGTTTTCAAGTAATCCAAAAACATATTGTTAAAATTCCATTATTGAATACAATCTGCAAGAAGGATTTTGTTTGAATATTTGGTGATATGCAATGAATGGAGTTGTGTGTTGCATGGATGCATAAGAATATGAGTTAGATTTGGTTCTAAGTTAAGTGAGACAGTCCTTTGAGTTGGCCACTTAGGTACTGTAGACATCGAAAATATACGGATTTGACATCGTGAACCTGATCCCGACTTACTAACACCATTTCTTCCAGAATCATTCCTCGATCTAACAATTTAATCAAATTCCCTTATCTGATTAAATTCATCAATATTCATCTCTTAATTAAATAAATCATTTTATCTAATCAAGTCAATCTTCTGTTAATTAAATCAATTTATCTGATCTAATTATCCCTATTTAATTAAATAATCAATTTATTTGATTAAATCCCTAAAGTCTATCCATTAAATTAAATAAATTAAAACCACATTGGAATTTAACATCATCCCTTTTGGTAATAAATAAATATTTATTTAATTAGCCTCTACCATATTCCTCTCTTATTCATTTAAATAAATTCATAAATCTAAGTCAAATAAGTCACATCATCTAATATCCTATTAAATTAATTAACTTTGATTAATTTAATCTTCATTCATGTCACATCCTCTAGATAATGCCAGTTGCACATGAAAATAGATTTAACTCATTTATTAAATCCTATTTTCCTCATACATCTTTTGGAATATTCTCTCATTTTGAATTCAAAAATGTTCCAAGTCAACATGTACATCCAACAAGGCATTTAAAACCTCTTACATGTCCTTTTCCTTGAGCCATGTGGCATTTATTGCATTTTCCCTTCCCTCTTACATGTCATTTCAACAAATTTGAATTTCCAATATTGGTATTTATTGGCACAAACCCCAAATCTTGCACAACCATCATCCATAGCTTGACAAGTGGCACCATATCATTGGATGAATGTTAGTCCCACATTGTTCAAATTTGGGCATTCATCCATCTTGAAATCCTATAAATGAAGAGCTCCTCTCCTCATTTCATCATCCACAATCCAAGCAAAGTTACCATGCTAAAATACTTAGCCATTTCCATTCATCCATCTTGAGTTCTTAGCTAGGTTATTGCAGATTTTGTTTGGAGCTCTCACCATTTCATCAAAAGTGGATCATCAATCTCTTCAACATTTGAATCTTGCATCTTAGGGATTGGGAAAGGGCCAAATTTCCACATCAAATTGGCACCAATTCCCCCATGGGATTGAGAGTTTTCATATCTAATTAGGATTTTATCTTGTTTTATCATTTGCATTGTGTTATTCAATATTTTCATTCCTAGTTTGATTTGTAAATGGATTTCATGGGGAATTCCAGGTTCTTTTAGCTTGTAATTCCTTGTCTAACTCATTTATTCATGTTGTTTTGCAGGTACTAGGAATATGGTTCGCACATTTGGTGCTAGAAGGAGGGCTAGACATAAAAATTTCTAACAATTTCTCAAAAATTCTACTCTTTTCTACACACATAGAAAATTCCAACGCGGGCTCGTGAACATCGTTGTTTTCACGCCGCGGGCTCGTCAGCGTCATTATTTTAGAACCGTGATCTCGTCAATGTCACTATTTTAGTGCCGCTGGGCTCATCTTGCCAGAAATTTCAAATTTTAAACTGCACCGCTAGACTCACCGATCTGCACAAGTTTTTGAAAATTTTAAAACTCTGACGCTTTTAAGAACTGTGACGCTAGGTGAAAAGAGCGACGCAATTGTGCTCTCTATCCTGACACAGAGCGCCGCTGACTAGTAAGTAGCACTGTAAGAGCACCGCTGGAAGAAAAAAATAGCGACGCCTTCACGAGTTGTGACGTTGGGATACGGTAAAAAGGGAATTTTTTTTTTAGCTCGTGTTTTTAATGATTGCTTCTTCCTCTGTTTTCTATTTTTTTCTAACTTCTGTGTTTTTCCAGAATCTGACTTTTTCCACCTTGTAGGTTGGAAGCCAAACACTAAGGAAGGAGAAGCATGGAGATGATATTTTGTCTAATCAAAGTGTTTTTTAACACTTAAGTGTTTGTTTAACACTTCTTTAAGTAATTTGTCATCTTTTTCTTTCTTTAGAACACTAGCTTTCATTTGGGTTTAAAAAGGATTCTTTTTGTTTATTTCTTGCAAAAGGATTAAAAAGAACCTTAGGATCAACAACTTACTAGATTTCGTTTATGGATTAAACAATTGAACAAATGTCTTTTCACTTGTGATTTGGTGCTTTAAAATGAACTCACATATTGCTTTGAGGATCTAAAAAGAACAAGTGTAGTTGTGTTTTTCGTGAGGGCTTACTTAGACTAAAGCCATTGGAAAAGGACGTACGCGCTTCTCTCACACTTTATAGCGATCTTGAGAATCGAAAAGTCTTTTCCATGACTTTGGGTTGAGATAAAGTAATCACCTCCACACTTCGATTTGGGCTTAAAATTGAACAAACTCTTGTGCGAGTGTGAGTGGGGACTTTTTTTGCGTACATTCTCTTTCCTTGTTGCCAACAAGGATTGATCGAGTTATGAATATTGTTTTTCATTCACTTTTGTTTATCCTAGAGGGCCTGCCTTGGGGAAAAAGTAATCACCCAAGGGAACGACCCAACCGGTAACACTCTAAAGCCAAGAGTATTTTTAGCTAGGATATAAATGTGGATATTGGAAGAAATGCCAATATCGCGCGGTTGACTCTGACAAGATGGATCCGAAAGGGGACTCTTGCCACGTTGGGTCAACTCCTACGAATGGAAAGTCCTTACTAAAACCCATGTGCTAGAATTTTCTAAAATCCTTTATCTATTTGTTGGTGCAAGAACAGTCATTCTGAAGCCACCCCACACTTTTATGGTCTTCTAGTAGAGATGGAAAGCATACCATGGGAGTTTCATGGGTGTTGATGCTTGGCTGCCCCGTATAAGTGAGTGTCATGGAGGGGAGCTAGTGGGGTCAAGCATCTAACCATCCGCTAGAGATAAGCGTAGCTAGACTTGTCCAAGTGGGAATCCAACAAATATTGTCTTACACATCCATAGGATTGTACTTATTCTTGGGTTACAAAATGCATTGCTTGTTCGAAAACACCATGGAAACAAACACTTAACATCATCCAAATTTCAAACCCTTTTGAGGACAAATACAATTGACTCAATCCATATGTTATTGCTTTCCCTTGGGATTTACATCCTTAGAGGTTTCTAAGCATTGGATTATATCTCAATTTGTCTCCTTAAGTAAACAATAGGAAAACCCCTTGCCTTAAGTTCATTAAATTTCCACATAACATATCTTGTGGGGTTTGAAGAAATTAAGACATTGGACATCTTAGTTTGAAAACCTAATTGAAGAAAGTGTTTTTGGTAAAATAAAGACATTAAGCAAAGCTAAGAAAAATGAACTTTCATGTGTGTTGAAAACTTTACAATCCCAAAGCACAAGTCATTGTTTGAAAATCCGAAAATGCATGTCCAAATGAAATCATTTCTTGGTTACAAAGGTCTTTAGGAAGCATTTGCATGCTCTTCAATACCTAGATCTAGGCAAACAAAGTGTCCTTTTAGGTTCATCTTAGGATCAAAACATTATCAAAATCTTTCATCCATACATCAAAACAAAATCCACCTCATCATCACCTTTTGATAAATCTTGAAATCATCCTTGATACTAGGCTTTATGGAAAAATCCAAACCATCATCAAAATCATTGAGACAAAATCCTTGAGAACATTATCAAAAACACCTTTGGCTAGGTATGTGTAAATGCATCCTTTTGCATATGCTTAGTCAAAGTTATCAAAATCATCTTGTCTAGCTTAGTGTATGTAGATGAATCCTTCTCCATATGCTTAGTGAAACAATCATCTTGTTTGAATAGGTGTGGGTAGATGCATCCTTCTCCTCACACATATTCAAATTATCATCCTTTGGACAAAGCTATCCCTTAGATCATCATCCAACATCTTAGGATATTTTTGTTCAAAAATCCAAATCCAAATCAAAAGCATAATCAAAAGTCAAGGACAAAATCTCAAAATCTCAAAATCTCAAAATCCAAAATCAAAATCCAAAGTCCTAAAAATCCTAGTGTCTCATTCAAGATTGATCAAAAGTCAAAAGCATCCATATCATCCATCCCTAGTATCATCATCATATCATCACCTTTGATCCTCAAAAGCATCCTAAAAACTTTCACTTTAGGACATAAAATAGAGATCAATCCAAAGAATCAAGAGATTTCATCTCCCATATTCTTGATCCTTGTTTTATGGTCCAAACAAGTTCTCAATACAAGAAGAGTATGGAAGCCAACAAAGAAACACCCGCTTCAAGTGACCTTAGCAAAACCAATGCAGAAATGAATCCAACAGAATTAAGCAACCCATTGACCCTCTCATCATCACAACATCCCCAAGAAGAAAATCAAGGAGAGGACCTCACTTTCAAAATGTCTCGCGAGGAAATGGCAGAAATGCTCCAAAATCCAGACAACCATAGAATCATCAACATTATGATGAGACTGAACCCTTCGTTGTACATGCTTGAATTAGCAAAACAAGGGACCAAGTTGCCGTTGGATTTTGATGTAAGTACTATCGTGGACACATCATTTCCCCCAATCTCATCCACCATCCCCATCTCATCTACACCTCCATCCCAAAACGTCACACAAAACATCCCACAAATCACAACATTGTTTGCTCCAACCCAACCAAATGTCAACAAGGGAAACACATTCCTCAATGCTCTTCAATCACATCCCCTTGTTAATAATCAAAACATGGACGCAAACACCACCTTGGAACAAAGCATACCCGAAAACCCATTACACAAGAATTTTCCTCTCACATTTCATCAGGATCTGTCATCATCATCCTTCCACACAACACCACAAACACCTCTTCTCACAAATTCACAAGAAGAGGGAGATACGTTTGGACTAGGGGGCTTATTCAACACCACGACGTTTTCACAACAACTCATGCCTCTTACATTCCAACCTCTTCCGCCATTTCCATTATCATCCGCACCACTCCTTGGTTTAGGGCTTCCTCCCCTACCAAGTATCAATGAAACCTACATCCCAACCATCAATCAAAGCGTTGCACCAAACACTCAAAATTTATCGTTGATATCGCAACAACAAATGATAAACACACAAGCAATGGAAACATCATCAAACACACCCCTAGCATCACAAAGCATGGTCTCACAAAGACCAATCACATCAATACCATTATCCAACACGCAAAACATCAACACAACATCATCATCTATCACCATTCCAAATCCACCACTACCTCCACCACCTCCAACATTCACCACATCAAATCAATATGATGCAGCATTGCAAGCTACTTTCCAAAGAGGATACCAACAAGTCCAGAAACAAAAAGTCGTGCAACAAGCTGCTCAAGCTACACAAGTAGCCAAAGCTGCACAAGTCGCAATACAAGTGCAACAAGCCGCGCAAGCTTAATCTTTATTGCAATAGCAACAACAACAAGCCGCCCAAGCTGTACAAGCATTACAAGCACAAAGAGTCATGCAAGGACAACTCTTATTACAACAACATGCCACACAAGCACAAGTTGCATAAGCTCAAGCTCAAGCACAAGCGCAAGCTCAATATCAAGCATAGTAAGCGCATGCACAAGTACAAATTCTTGCACAAGCAACACAATTGTAGGCATATCAACAAGCATTGAAGCAATACCAAGAGCAACAAGAAGTAGCAGAATTGGAAGCCCAACAACAAGCATTGTGGGAACAACAACAAGTAAAACAACAAGCGTTGTTGGAGCAGCAACAAGCGCAACAACAAGCCCAAATCCTAGCGCAACAACAACAAGATCAATAGTAGGCATCATCCATACAAAAGCAAGTAGAAGCCTACTTTGCTCGCCAGAACATGCAGATACCATCAAACAACGCACCAACCAGCCCATCCATCCAACCCATAACCCAAACCACAACCCAAAACACTTTCATCCCACCCCCTGATCCCCAGAGTGGTGTGACGACACAACTTAGGTTACTCTTGCATCAAGTGCTCAACCTTCAATCAGGGCAAACAACTAAAACGCCAAGCAACTTGTGTCCCTATCCATTCGATAGGAGCCTAGACATGAAACCATTCCCCAAAGGATTTGAAATCCCAAAATTTGATAAAAATTGAGGGATGGGAAACCCTGAAGATCACATCAAGGAATTCCAGGTTCATTGTATGGAAGTCGCATGTCACGATATGTATCTGATGCGGTTATTCCCTAGGAGCTTGGAAGGTCCCGCTATAGAATGGTTCTCTCACTTACCCATAGGCATTAGAACATTCCAAGAATTCAGAGACGCATTCATTAAAAATTATGCGTGTAACATTGCAATGGATGTCAGTCTCGAAGAACTCTCCGCTCTAAAGCAAGGAAAGAATGAATCTTTCGCTTCATTCCTTCAATGATGGCGATCCAAGGCCAATCAGATCAAGTGGACCATTCCAGAGGAACAAAAAGTCTGCACAATCACCCCCAACCTTGAAATCCACCTGTCATTTCATCTCAAGGTTCAGGATATCACTACATATGAACAATTGATCTCCAAGGTGCTCAGCATCGAAAGAGCCCTTGTGACCCAACCTGTCGAATCAACGTCATATCACAAGCCACAAAACAATCGCTCACCATCAAACTACAATGATAAACCTTGTACATGGGAAAGAAACAAGAACATCACTAATGATGGCATCGTTGATGCCAAGGTGGTCATTAGTGGTCCACGCCAACATACACCCACACCGCAAATCCAAACACAACATCAAAACACTCATCACACAACATATCAACCTAATAACAATCCAATCGTTAACAATCTCAATGACCAAAGGGGACCGCCACAACGCAAAACTTATCCAAAATGCAAATACGCTACTTTGGGGGAACCATTGGAGGACATAATGAAAAAATTGATTAACGAAAAACTTATCAAACCTCCTCATTCGAAAACTACCAAGAACTTGATGTCAAACCTCTGTGGTATAATGAGAACCAACTTTGCGAATTTCACAAAATCAAAGGTCATACCACGAACAACTACATGAGACTCAAAAATATCATCCAAGATCTTATCGACAAGAAAATCATAAATGTGGAAACACCCATAGGAAATCAGGATCTTAAAATCTACACGAATCTAATGCCAAATCATGGCAACAAAGGGAATAAAAATGATAAAGGGAAGGGAAGTGTAAATCATGTATACAAAATAGTCGTTGCTTCCCTAAATGAGGACTGCATGGTCATCACCATCAAGGGCACCCATGCTGAAGATTGTGGAGTCACCACAAGAGGCGGCAAAGTCACCATTGCAGGATCATCCCAACCTCACAGAGTCCCTTCATCTAGAGTCGTTCTGCATACCTACAATGTTGTAGAGAAGCTCAAGAGAATTCCAACACACATCTCCATCATGGAGTTGTTAAAAATCTCATCAGCGCATAAAAAATCCTTGAGGAAGCACTAGCCTCATCCACTGTCCCCGCAGATCTTGATGCGGAGCAATTCCAAGTTATGGTCAGAAATATCATAACACCTAATCTCCTTACATTCTTTGACCAATATTTCCTCGCCCAACCATCTCACAACCGTTCACTTCACTTGGAATCCATTGTACACAAAATCAAAATCAAAAGGGTCTTGGCGGATGGAGGTGTAGGTTTAAACATTTGTTCTCTCAGCCTCGTTAAGCAGTTGAAAATATCAGAAGATTCCATTGAAAAAAGAAAAGGCATCACAATAAGAGCATATGATGACCAAGAAAGAGTATCTCAAGGCATGATTAGGCTCCCTATCCAAGTAGGGCCAACACTCATGGAAACCACATGTCAGGTCTTGGACCTCGAACTGCCATACAATATCCTCCTGGGACGCCCATGGATCCATGCGATGAAAGCCATAGCGTCAACCTTCCACCAATGTGTGAAATTCACACATAATGGACAAGAGGTTACTATCCGTGGGGATCCTGAGCCATTCTCATATTGAAAAAATATTGAAGCCAAGTATTACAAAATCCCCCAAGTGCCAAAGAATGATGAAGGCCCATCCACACCATACATCGACCCTGCAAATCTCGCATCCACTTCTGCAACAAAAACCCCTGCCATCCCCAACATCCCCACCATCTCCGATATCAAGCTCATCATCCAGGAGGATGGTTGTGGAAGTTACAGGCTCCCTAACAATGCTTTCATGATAGGAGAGTTACCACAATCTCCTAGATCACGGGGACGCCCACAAGAAAATCAAGCTTCCACATCACAAACGTATCCTGAGGATTATCCCGAATTCACAAGATGGGAAGACCTTGGTCATGAGGTCATTGAAGCAGATCCATCTCACATGTTGTATCAAGATGAAAGACCAGAAACTAATTTACCAATGGACAAAAGAAGCAAAGGCCTACACATGATGCTTGCAATGGGCTATGACCGAAATCAAAGATTGGGACAAAATGACAATGGGCTCATAATACCTATCATGCCTGAGACGTGACCCATAACAAATCTTGGTCTTGGATGTGCCACTCTGAGAATAACCATATGTGGCCGAAGTCCTCCAATTAGAGCCGCTAATATTTCTCCTCAGCTAGTACTAGTACAAGTACACTCACCAATAGTCACAGGTAGGGACACACATAATTTTATAACTGAGCCCTATATTAGTAGCGATGACGAAGATACCATATCCAATCTACCTAGGCTATTTGAAGATACCACCCTGTGTATGATTAGTACCATATCCTTTGAACTAGATAGTCAGAATCATGAGATTTGTCTAGTCTACCCCCAATTGATTGACTATGACCAATGAGGACCACCAGTTCTCGACACATTCAAAAATGATGAGGCACTCTTAGAATTCATGGGACTGAGGGATAACATTCCAGATGGAGATCACAAGGTAGGATTTATAATGGATTTGGACACACACGCCTATTATGGGGAAACAATTGAATCCTTCAGTCGCAAAAGTGAGAAACTAAGAATATCCAAGTCCTTGAGTGAAAACTACACTGTGGCACTCTCTGACAAGAAAATAGTAAAAAGAAAGGGCGTATCCAATGATGAAAACCTCTCTGAGGCTCCCGAGGATGAAGGATTCAATCTTCTCCTAAGAGCTATTCATCAGGAGAAGTCAGCAGTCTTGGCCAAAAAATGCAATCCGGTTAACATAGGAATAGAGGAGACCTCGCATATCACATTCTATGCAAAATCGCTATTATCAGAAGAGCAAGAACTCCTAGCAGCATTCCTAAAGGAGAGACAAATAAACTTTGCATGGAGTTATGCTGATATGCCAGGGCTAGATC
This sequence comes from Sequoia sempervirens, assembly GCA_007258455.2. Classification (NCBI taxonomy): domain Eukaryota; kingdom Viridiplantae; phylum Streptophyta; class Pinopsida; order Cupressales; family Cupressaceae; genus Sequoia; species Sequoia sempervirens. The sequence continues at coordinate 94,086,275 of VDFB02000363.1, forward strand.
CAGAGACAGTTGTCCATCATTTAGCAGTATATCCAGAAGCAAAACCGGTCAAACAAAAGCTTTGAAAGATGCATCCTCAAATAGCCTTATTAGTCAAAATGGAGCTCAAAAAGTTGTTAGATGTAGGATTTATCCGACCAATTGATTATCCAGAATGGGTGTCAAATTTGGTACCTGTTTCAAAACCTAACGGAGCCATCAAAATCTACACGGACTTCAGAGATTTGAACAAAGCATGTCCAAAGGATGATTTCCCACTTCCCAACATTGACATGATAGTAGACATGACAACAGGGCATGAGATGCTATCACTAATGGACGAATTTTCAGGATATAACCAAATCATGATAGCAAAGGAAAATCAACATAAGACTACCTTCACTTGTCCATGGGGGACCTACTGTTGGAACATGATGCCATTTGGCCTAAAGAATGCAGGAGCAACCTATCAAAGGGCCATGACACTAATATTCCACGACATGATCCACAAAATAGTCGAAGACTATGTCGATGACATTTTAGCTAAGTCAAGATAAAGACAAGATCATATAGCAACCCTAAGTGCTATCTTTGACAGATTGGAGGAATACAAAGTCAGACTAAATCCCAAGAAGTACGTCTTTGGCATACAATCAGGTAAACTGCTAGGATACATAGTCTCTATGAGGGGTATCGAGGTGGATCCGAAAAAAGTAAAAGCAATCCTTGAGATGGAAGCACCAAATACATTAAAACAACTAAGAGGCCTCCAAGGCCGACTTCAATCCATCCGACGGTTCATAGCACAACTGGCAGACAAGCAAAATCTATATTCTCACCTACTCCACAAGGGGGTAGCGTATAAATGGGATACAAAATGCAAAGAGGCGTTCAACAAGATCAAGGAATATCTACTTACACCACCAGTGTTAATGCCACCTATCCCACGAAAGCCATTAATCTTATATGTGTCAGCAAAAACAACAACCCTTGGAGCTCTCTTGGCTCAACATGATGAAAGCGGAATAGAGAGGGCTATCTACTATATCAGTAGGACAATGGTAGGCCATGAGCTAAATTACTCATTCATCGAGAAAGCTTGCCTCGCAGTAGTGTTTGCATCCCAAAAGTTCAAACATTACATGTTGGCACACAAGATAAAGCTCATTGCGAAAATTGATCCCCTCAAGTATCTCCTATCAAAGGCAATGCTCACTGGCAGAATGGAAAAATGGGTCAGGATATTATCAGAATATGACATTGAGTATGTGGAAAGAAAATCCATCAAGGGTCAAGTTATTGTAGACCAAGTAGCAGAAGCACCTATGTATTCTGAGAATCCCCTTGTATCAGAGTTTCCTGATGAGTCTATTTTTAACCTCAACGTTGTTGATCACTGAAAACTATACTTTGACAATTCATATACAAAACACATATTAGGAGTCGGTGTCTTCTTCATCACCCCACAGGGGGACTGCATACCAAGGTCATACAAACTAGCATTTCCTTGCACAAATAACATAGCAGAATACGAGGCTCTGACTATAGGTCTCAGGATAGCAGTACAATGGAATATCATAGATCTCAAGGTCTATGGAGACTCATAGTTGATCATAAATCAAGTCAATAATGAATATCAGGCTAAGGATGATAAGCTCACTCCATACAAGAAATTGGTGGAGACTCTAAAGGAATCCTTCATTGACATAACATTTGAGTAGATTCCAAGAACTAACAACAGAGTAGCAAATGTGATGGCAACAATAGGATCCTTGTTGAATATCCCTAACAATGTCCCAACATACGAATTTTTGATTGAGCAGCTTCTCGTTCTTGCATTCGAGGTACCAGAATCAGAATTCATGTGTGAAATCATTGGTCCAGGTGATCCTTGGTACCATGAAATCTACACATATCTTCGCATAGGAGTCATACCCGCTGACCTCCCATCAAACCTTAAACGAACCTTTATCAAAAAGGCATCCATATTTGTCATCCTAGGTGATGCCTTATACCGTAGAAGCATAGAAGGTACCTTGCTACGCTGTCTAAATGTTGAGGAGGAATTAACCACTCTAACCGAGGTTCACAATGGTATCTGTGGCTCACACTCGAGTGGAATGACCATTGCCAAGAAATTGCTGAGGATGGGGTATTACTAGCCCACAATGGAAAGAGAAACACATGATCATGCTAAAAAGTGTTTACAATGTCAGCAGCATGGGGATCTCATCCATGCTCCAGCTCAAGAGCTTCACCCGATCGTCACACCATGGCCCTTCTCGCAGTGGGGACTCAATCTCATTGGGAAAATCTCACCCACCTCATCTAATGGCCATAAATTCATCATAACTGCAACTGAGTACTTCACTAAATGGGTGGAAGCCATACCCACGACATAAATCACTAGGAAGCAAATCTCAAAATTTATCCTAAACTATCTCATCTGTTGTTACAACATCCCACAAGCCATTATCTCCAATAATGGGACACCCTTCAAGAACTAGGAGGTTCACAACCTATGCAAGAAATTCAAAATCTAGCATCGCTTCTCCACCCCATACTATCCCCAAGGTAATGGCCAAGCAGAAGTTACGAACAAAACCATCCATAAAATCCTCAAGAAAACAGTCAATGACGCAGGTCATGACTGGCATCTGCAACTTAATCCTGCCCTCTGGGCTTATCAAACCAGCATCCACACACCCACTGGCGCCACCCCCTTCTCATTGGTCTACGGATCAAAAGCTATCCTCCCCATTGAGATTGAGATCCCATCCCTCATAATATCATTGCAAAACCTCATCACGGATAAGGAATATCGGGTATCAAGATTAAACGAGTTGGAGCTACTAGATGAGAGAAGGATAGATGCTTTAAATCACTTGCAAGTCTATCAAAATAGACTCAAACGAAGCTACAACAAGAAAATTAGAAGCAGGACTTTCCAAGTCGGAGAATTGGTCTTAAAAGAAAACCAAAAGAATGTCCCAAATCCCAGTAGCAAAGGCAAGTTCGAACCTAATTGGTTAGGACCATTTGTCATAACAACAAATTATAAATCAGGGGCATATCAACTATCAACACCCGAGGGAGAACCTCTATAGGAGCCAATAAATAGCTCCCATCTCAAAAAAAATTATGCCTAAATCTTCTAGGGTATAAAACCAAAAATCCAAAAAATCAGAAAACATGCTGAAAAAATGGTTACTTCAGCGAAAACCTAGCAAATAGGCATCTTGGTAACAATAAAAAAATCAAAAAAGTGAAAAATCCAAAAAAATCAGAAAAAGGATAAAAAAAAATCATCCTCTAGTGAAAACCACTTCGCTGGCACTTTGGGCAAGTACCTTGGTGAAAACCTGGCAAACAGGCGCCTTGTGTAAATAAGCACTATCCATCCACCAAGATCTTTATGGATTGATCTGCATCATCCATCCATTTCACTTCCATCATCCATCACATTCAGGTCTCCATCCATCACACATCCACTCGTATCTGCACCATAGCTTGGCCCTGTGTTCGTATTATGATCCCTCCTAGTACTACTCGGCCCATCCTCAAGGTCAGTTTGTCCTGCCTTTATCGAAGTAGTCTATTGCATTGCTGGGGGAACATTCTCATCGAATCGGATTCGTGTATATTCTTAAAGTCCTCAAATCAGAAAATCCAAAAACATCAAAAAATCAGAAAATCCAAAAACATCAGAAAATCAAAAAAATCCAAAAACATTAAAAACACATCAAAATCAAAAAACGGGTCAAAAAGTCATTTAAAAATCCAAAAAAAAGGTCGTCTTGTCGAACTACATCATCTTTGAGCTTGAACGTAGGCAAGGTTGATCTTTGATCATCCCCCGAGACATTTAGGTCAGTCCTATAGGAGTCTGTCATAATAAACTGACATCTCATCTGTAAATCGGTCAAGTCGTCAGTCGAACTACGTGGTCTCTGCGTGTATAAGGTAGGCAAGGCTAATATGTCGATTAGCCCTCGAGACCCCTAGGATAGGTCTCTAGGTTAGTTTCTTGGTCAAAATCTCAGAAAATCCCAAAAACATTTTAAAAAATCAAAAAATCAAAACATTTGGAAAATCTCGAAAAAAATACCAAAAACAGCCTCAGAACATTGCAAAACATCAAAAACATCTAAACATTTGAGAAAAATCCATCTCATCTCGCTTATACCCGCAATAAAAATTACTCATAATAAATTGATCATCATCATCAACCTTTGGTAAAACAATCAGAAACAAGTCTCACACCATCTTAAGGTAGAGCTCAAAACGTCAAGTCATAAGTCTAAGTCAGTACATAAGCAAGCTGGTTATCTCTTCGTATTGGTAACTCATCACCTGAATTGGTCCCATATCAATCATCCCTTATAAATGAAATGATGTGCCTCCATCCACTAACATGTCCTAGGATGAATCCTTCCTACAATGGGCATTATCTTTTGGCAATAAGTTTCATTCATCATCCTTAGAAAACATCCCTTTTTCATTAGCAGTATTGAAGAGCATCAGTTTGTTTGTTTACTTGGTCTTTTTCTTTTGACTTATCTTATTTGCACTCATTCCAAGGGCATCTCGATGATATCCCAAAGCAGGGGATTTAGAGAAATAGGAATGGGGCAACGATCATTATCTTTTGTCTATTGTGCTTGTTGGACGTTCTTGTAATATAACCTCGGTGAATACTTGCTTCGTTAGGTATGTACGGAAGAGGTCTAGGACAACTTGTTGACTATTGCATAGAAAGGTTTACCTTTCCGTGTTTTGGTCTGAGGTGTCTAAAATTTATGAAGTACATCCTAGCAAGGTTTTCGTATGTCAGGTGTGAACAAGAATACTCCTATCTATTTGTTGAGTCAAAGTCCATCACACTAAGTACCATGCCATCCTGGTTTGCTATACCTTGATGCATCGTACCACGTGTGTTATCAAACATAAGAAAATCTGGCCCTTTGAAAATCCCAATTCCTCGGCAAATCATCATCATCATCATCATCATCTGCATTTGTGTTATCTTGCATCTTGTTGAAATGACTTCTTCTTTTCTTACTAACCGCGCTAACAAAGTACTATGACAGTTGATCATCATCACCATCACCAACATCAATCCTGCATCCACAAATCATTAACATATTGCATACACATCTCATATAAAAAGCATATCATATAAGAAACATACACATCGCATTTTAAATAGGTGCATTCATGACACCGCATTCCACCCATTACATTACATCTCATAGCATTATATTGATCATTGCATAAGCATTCATTTGCATTTCATAAGCACTTCATATTATCATTACATAAATCACCACATAACATGAACGGAAGCATCTCATAATCATAAACAATAGGAGCATAAGCATTAATTCATTAGGGATACATATCATCACATTAATATATCATTGCATCACATACATCATCATTTAGGATAATAACATTTGTTATTCTAAGCATCGCATACCATCATTTCATTTGCATCATATCACGACCATCGCATCATATCATATTCACCCATAAATCAACTCATATATAAGAATTTTTTCACATCATTGCATCAAATAATTTTACATATCACATCAGCATAAAATAGATAACATCATTGCATAAACATCATTTGCATCCATAAAAACATCATTGCAAACCATATAGAAATAAACTATCCATGCATAAATAAAAGTACACGGTACATCTCATCAAAATCGGCTCATATATATATCAACTGTCATAGTACAAAAAATAATCGGATCACTGTACATATGTGTCAATCAGTAAAAAATGCCCATTGGGCTATCAAAAATGAGCCCATAAAGCACAAAAGGTACATCATAAAGATCTGGATCAAGCCCGATCTTCATAAATACTGCCCTCGCCCCTGTCACTGTGACCCTCTGGTGGTCTCTGACTGGCCCGCTCTGAGTACTCTGGGACCCAGTCTGCTCTAGGAACTGTATCATGGTAGGCCCAGTGATAGTACTCTGCCTCTCGAATGGCATCTCTGTAAGATCAAACCGGCACTGTACCCTGAGATGAGGAGGTTGTCATGCTCTCAATTTGCTGCCTGCAACCTAGCTCTGTCATTGCCTGTAGCTCTACAACCTATCTCTACTACATAGTCTAATCCCTCTCTGCTCTCAGCTGCTCCCTCTTGGCTCGTGCATGGTCTCTCTCAGATGTCACTGCCTATACCTGTGCCTGTAACTGCAAAATCAAGGCATCTCGTGCATTTGCATGCCCTGCTGGTTGTGCATGGACCTAACCCTCACCCTCGACTCATGGTGGGACTGGCAGATCCTACTGTTGGTCCTGCATGGGGACATCCCCATGACCTGGCAGAACTAGGGGCACCTCTGGTGGGTCCTATCAGATCTCAATCCTCGGACCTCACCCTCTCGCTCATCCTCTACCCCTGCCTCTGACCCTGTATGCCTCTGGGTCCTCACTTGGAACAGTCAACCAGAGAGGACGCCTGAACCAATCCCTGTATGCCTGTGTCGTGCATGGATCTACCAATCCCTGATTATAGGCCCAAGATCGGACCACCAAATGTCGGAAGTTGTCAACCGCCTCTGCAGTAGGAATGTCAGGCCCCCATGACACCTGTGTCATGCTCTGTGCAAACATGGCTACATAGCCATCATCTGGCCGATCCTACGGCTCTCCAAACTGACATTGCACGTGACCGGGCAGGTATCTCTCTATCATCGTATGCTCTCGGCCCTGCATGTATCTGTCCTAGCAACAATAGAAGAGTTGGTCTGCATCGTCAGCCCATCTAGGCTGACCGAGGTATGGTCTCCAAGTAAACACGAGCAACTCATCTATGACCCACCTCCAGTAGGGGATCCCATGCTCTCCAGTATGTGTGAATGACACACCCCCTCTGTATCGTGCTACAAGGGCATCCTCTGCCCCCATCAAAACTGGAACCACTCGTGGATGTAGCACAGAAATGTGCTCCCACACCCAGACATGCAACAAGTTAACTCCGGCTCCTAGCGCTCTTCCATCCACATAGACATACTCGTGCAAATCCCTGTAGAGTGAAGCCAAAAGCACGAGCCCCCATGCAAATCAAACTAGCTTATCTCGAACCATCCTCTCCCAGTAGTATCCCCATCTAGGACTGAAGTACTGCCCTCGTCTGTCTGGGGCAACTAAGCCTGAAATGATCACTGTAATCGCCCAGCGGAAGGGAGGTGCTATAACTCTGTACCTCTCCAGCTCGATCTGCCCCTCGCAGTAGATAATGTCTCAAGTGGCGAGGACTTGGGTGCAGCAAATGCATCCCTCCTCCATGTCGTAGATCATCTAGCGACCATGAATGGGCAATCATAATATCCGCCAGACGTCCTCCAATGTGACGGTCGCCTCACCAGTGGGAAGATGAAATGACGACGTCTCGTTGTGCCACCGCTCCGCCAACGCTGACAACATCCCAAGGTGTGTGCGCATGAGCGTTGTGTATGCAATGTGCCATAGTCCTGTGGCACCCAGCCAATCCTGATCTCTATCGCTGAATACCTGGAGAACACTCACCAAATCCCATGACCGGTACTCCCGAGAATAGAGCTCCCTAGGTCCGTCCTATATCAGCAAAGATGACATGTTAAATTTTTTTGGAAAATTCTTGACCTAACGCCTCAAACTGGTTCCCAGCGGCGCAGTTTGTGAAGGTGTCATAGTTTGACTCAAACTCCGACGCTAGACCCAAAATTTCACTAAATAGCGCCGCCGCGACACACTTTAGCCCCCTACGTCACAATTTTTATGAAAAGGGCGCCGTCGCAGCGCACTTTTCCAAACTGGCTCGCGAGTCCGAGCTGAGCCCGAGCCCGAGCCCAGCGGTGGAGTTTTTCAATTCTAAATTGCACCGCTGCGGCGCTAAACAACATCGTTGCGGCGTAAAATGGTAATTAGCGGTGCACTTTAAACATCGATCGGCGCTATAATAGCGTCGCTCGAGGCGAGCTCATCATTAAACATGCAATAAATGCGTTAAAATAAAAAAATGAAGCTTTAGTTAGGGTCACATACCAGGGCACCAATGCTAGGTGGCTGCTGGTAGGTTCGAATTCGGTCCGAAATATGCAGAGGAAGCTATCATTGTGCCATATCATCAGGAGGTCAGAGCTCGATTCTCAAGGCTTGCTAGCGAAGGTGTGTGAAAATGACTTGAAAGTGACCCCTCGGACCCCTTTTAAGCCTAAAAATTAGGGTTTTTTGACCCTTTAGGGCTATCCTGCTAGGGTTTTCAACCCCCGAACCTGTTTTCGTTCGTTCGAGGCTTGTTTTTTATTGTTTTATTGCGTTTAGACACGTTTTTAGCCTGCCAGACCCCTTTTGGACCTGTCAGGAACTTTGTCACTTTTTTCGCGAGATCACCCAAAAAATAGAAATTTTTGTCCAATCTCTTGAGGGGGCATTATAATGGCATGTTTTCTCTCGCCATGCAGCAGTGGGGCAAGTTTTTAATACTTATCCATTTTCATTCATCCATCTTGAGTTCTTAGCTAGGTTATTGCAGATTTTGTTTGGAGCTCTCACCATTTCATCAAAAGTGGATCATCAATCTCTTCAACATTTGAATCTTGCATCTTAGGTATTGGGAAAGGGCCAAATTTCCACATCAAATTGGCACCAATTCCCCCATGGGATTGAGAGTTTGCATATCTAATTATGATTTTATCTTGTTTTATCATTTGCATTGTGTTCAATATTTTCATTCCTAGTTTGATTTGTAAGTGGATTTCATGGAGAATCCTTCTTTTAGCTTGTAATTCCTTATCTAACTCATTTTTTTATGTTGTTTTGCAGGTACTAGGAAAAGGGTTCGCACAGGTACTGTTCTTCACTTCATCTATTTATTTGTTCATTTATGCATTTCATTAATTCTATTTTTATTGGTTTACACAGGCATTGCAAAGTAGAACAATTTATGGTTAGTTACAATAGTTGTTGTTCATGAACAAAGGCGTAATTGATAAATCATAGTACTTCAAAGATTAGAATTGGTTATTTTTTTCATTTTGAATAGTTTTAGATTAATTCTGTAGGAATACATCATTAGTAGTTACCTACAACTTATGTTGCAGGTACCTGTAGCCATTAGGTTTTGTATCTAATTTTATTTATTTTACAATTCTGTAAGATTTTGGCAAGGTAGAATAGTATGAATAAGTTTGCATAGGGTAATTTAGGTAAACACAAGTCTATGAAGGCACATATAGTGTAGTACCATCATAAGTTTACACACCTTGGTTGATGATTTAATGTAGGCTTACAATGTCAAGTGGACTGTTCAACTTGGCACACCCCTGAATTTTGTAGAATTTACCAAGTCCATAACACGTTAGTTTTGCCTCTACATAGGTATCTTGATTTTTGGACATGGTTGCATCTTGTTGTCACATATTAATGTGGGTGACATTACAACACTAACAAGCCCACGTGCTAGCTAGAATGGAATAGGACTCAAAATTCTTTCTGGTATTTCTTGGTATGCATAGTTGTAATCCTGAGGATGTGGATTAAACAAATACATTGTTCTTTCAATTTCTTTAGAATATGTGATTTCAAACTCGATCCTTGTTGCAAAGACTATTGGTCTTAACTTTATCTCCATATTTTTGAGCTTGACTTCTAGTAACCAATTTCTACATGATGCATAGAACTCCACTCTTAGGAAATCATAACCATCATTAGGAAAATGAGTTAAATATTGTTCCATACATTCTCCCATGACATAATACAAATTTCTATGAATTAGTTTTAGAAATTCTTCCATATCAGGATTATAACATATACCAAAAAGATCAATATATTACTCCAAAGAAAATTGGTTGAAAGTAATGCTATTGATAAATCCATGTTTGATACATCTCAATAGGTTTATATTACTTTGCTTTAGCCACATCATGTCAAAAAACTATGGATATCAATGGATAATGGGTTTTTGATATAGCATATGATTGGTGCCTCTTCCAAACCAAAGCATTGGAGAAATTCCAATCTTGCATCAAGTTCTAGAATTCCTCTTTCATGATTTTCTTCAATCAATCTTCTCAAATCTATTGGTCATTTATTTAGAAAATAATATTCTAACAATAATATAATTATCTAAATTGGGAGGAAAGGGAGAGAAATATCATAATCTTTAAAATTATACATATAGGTACCATCTGAGCGAACCCAATTTGGATACTTGAATTGTATCCCTCTATTATAAATGGTTGTTGCAAATTCCTTGGTTAATGTATCTGCTAATGGATTATTTTCCCATTTAATCCATTCTATTTTAAATTCATAGCCCAAAAACTAAAAGTACCATCTTGCAATTCTACCTTGGGTGATGTCTTTGTTAGGCTTATTTTTTTATCAAGCTTCTCATGGCCTAGTTGTCATTTCTTACTGCAAATTTAATTGGCTTAAGAAATATCTTGAAATTTTCATTCCCTTTCTTAACAACTAGTATTTATTTCTCAAATATATGGTATCGACTTTCTATCTTTGTGAATGTTCCTGAACAATAACCATGTATGTTTATTTTTCCATTCTCCTCTTCCTATATCAATACAACAGACTAGGTTGTATCAAAAGCATCAATATACAAATATAATGACAGTCCTAGAATTGGTATTTATAATGAAGGAAAATTGTGGCATTTGGATTTTATACGTTGAACAAACTTTGTTTCCTTTAAGGGCCATCCATCCTTATTTCCTTCAAGTGCTCCTGGATTGCTTTCTTGTCTTCTGCAAGACCTTTGTAGAAGGGTGAGATGTAATTTAAGCAACCTAAAATCCTCTATATTTGTTTCTTATCTTGTAAAAATTTAAGAATTTCTTGGATCCTTTGTAGAATATGAGGTTGCAATTTAATATATCCCTTATCTAAATGCAATCCTAGGAAATAAAACTTATTTTTATCAATAACCATCTTCATTGTTGGTAGAAAATTTCCATGCTTTCTTATAGCTGCATAAAGTTCTTTTAAATGTTCCAAGCGAATAGATTTAGAAGAAAAAAATAATTATGTCATCAATATATATTACACAAAAATGCTTGATATGCCTCAAGGCTTGATCCATCCATCTTTGGAAATAAGAAAGTGTTGTACAAAGGCCAAATGGCATCACATTCCATTCATACAAACCCTGTGGAACTAAGAATGCAGTCTTATACTTGTCTGATTCTTTAATCTTAATATGTCAGAATCTTGGCTTATGGTCAAATTTAGAAAATATCTTCTTATTAGTAGCTCTTTTGATCAAATCAAAACTAAATGGAATTGGCTAATTAAATTGAAGGATGATATCATTGAGAGGTTTATAATTTATACACAATCTCTTTTTACCTCTTTTATTTTCTATTCTCTTGTTAACTAGAAATGTTGGGAATAAAAAAAGGACTTTTATTGGGACATATGAAATGTCCTTCAAGGAGCTCATTCAGATGTTCATTCTAATGAGGTAAAAATAACCTCATCAATATAATGGACTAAATACTTAACCTCACTTCTTTCAGCCATCCTTACCCTACCAATTAATTGTCTTTAGGATAAGTAATTGCTTTCTTTTTGTGAAAAGGCGTACAAACTTTATTTCTTGAAATTAATTGAAATAAGCTAACCCGCGCTGATTTAATGGTTTATTTTTTGAGCATTATATGTAGGTTAATTACCACAATCAGTTATCATTCCATTCAAAGAGATTCAATGCAAACTTCAACACCATTGAAGACAAGCATTAAAGAATGGGCGTACTTTAGGAGAATGCATGATGGATTGAGTTTTTGTAGTTTCTATTATTTTTCAGTTTTGAAGACTTTATGGATCATTTCAAGCCCTTTAATGTTTCATGTCATGGGCTTTAAAGTCCGACAGTTTGTTGACAATCAGTTGAAGACTTTACGAATTGAAATATAGGATTTAATTAGTTGTTCTTATATAAATATGTAACTATTGAAAGAAATGATATACAAAAGAATATTGTTATGTTGTCACTATTTTTTCTGAGTTACACTCTTGATATGAATAAAATGAGTTTTTCCCATCACCTTTGGAGTTACTGAGTAATGTGAATGAAGTTATTTTGAATGAAGTAATTTTGGAGTTACCAGTGTATGTGATCTGAGCTAGGCGTAGGAGCACTCGAGAGCTATCCACTCAAGGGATTGTAGATTAGATAGATAAGTATTCTACTTTTAATTTTGGTACTTTCATTTAGTAGATAATAATTGGAATTTAAGTTTGTTTTCATGTGTGTAATTCTGTCAAGATTAATCTTGTAGGTTGTAGTTGAGTCTGTAATCTTTAAGTTCTATTGTCTAAAGTTCTAGAGCACCTTCTTTCAGTTGTTTTAGATTGTTAAATCATTTTCTGTTAAGATTGAACATCTTTTGTTAGCTCGATGTTTCATAGTTTCTATACAAGCTTTTCTTCAAGTCAACAATTTACACATTTCTTAGTTTAATCATTTCCATGCTTTCTAGTTTAATTGTTATGCTTTTTTAGATTCATAACTTTTTGCTTTCTAGTTTAGTTATTTCAAGCTTTCTAGATAAATGATTTTTTTTTTTCTAATTTTAGTGGCCTCTTAGTTTAGAGTTTTATTTCAGCTGTCCAACATTTAGGAAACCCAAGAGAGATAGTCAACATGTCTTCTAATGCATATAGCCTTCAAACACTACCCAGTCAATATATTAATGTATTTATCAACTAAAGTGTTAGGACCTAAGGACAACCTATCACATTCATTTTCTTTACTTCATATGGGCTCATTAGATAAGATGGATCATGTGAAATGATTGACTGACATTCTGGCCTAATCTGAATCTCACATTCTTCGTGATCTTGTGACTAGAATTGTAATGGGTTCATACTGCAACAATCATTTTCAAATTGTTGCATGATTTTATCAAATAATTATGTAGGAGATTCTATTAGCTCTTTTACAGATTCTTTCTTTCTATCTTTCCCACTATTTTAAAAAATGATTGACAATTTTTAAAGTAGGAATGTCAATCTGACCATCTTCATGTCTTAATGAGATTTTATGCTTCCAAAATTGATGTGGTTCATACTTTGTGAGGAAAATACAGCACAACAAAACATCATCTTCTAAAACATTGTATTCAATGAAATCTATAACAAACATTTTACCCATTTTTCAATATGTACATCCTGAGCATATCTTCTCATCTAAATTCGTTCTCTATTAATGGCATAATTGTGAGGTATATCAAGTCTTTGCTTCAAAAACTTAGGAGGAATACCTTTTTTCTTTGCCAAAGATCGTGAAGTTCCAACATCCACAAATGTACTCATATGAATCTTCTTAAATCCTGGAAAACAAAAGTTAATCCTGATATAGTTTTCATTATTAGCCAATAGTAAAGAACATTCCTTATCTCTACCTTTGGAAATGCTTTTTCTTTTGTGTGAGTTGCTGCTAGTATCTTCAATTAGAATTTTTTTTCTGACTAAGAGCTTTGATAATCATCTTTAAACAAAATTTATTTAGTTTATCCCACTGTAGAATAAATATTTTTGATCTCCTTAGACTGTGTTTTAACTAATCTTGTCAAATCTGCAACATCATTGGTAAGTAGATCTAGTTTCTTGAATATGGAAATAGAATCAACATTATTTGAATCATACTTATCTGTTCTTCTAGAAGAAAAGAACTAGACTTGGTCTTTTTCCATGGTGGGATTCTATATCCATGATCTGGATTTTGTGATGGCTTTTTATCCCACTGCTTCAATTGCTTTTGGAGTTCTTCTTTATCTTCTTGAAGCTTCTTCATTCCTTTTAAATGTTGAACAACATCTTTCCTTTCTTCTCTAGTTCCTACCATTTTGTAGGGATCTTTGGATTTTTCAATATCCAATTTCATCTGTGCATCTTTTAGAGAATTTTTTAATAATGTAACCAAAAAATCTTCATCTTCTTCAGATAAAGATGTCTCAAACTCTGAATTGGAAGAAGTAATCCTTTATACTTATCCATTTGAGACTTGTATTTGACCATATTATATCTATGAGGGAATATTTATATCAATTCATACAAGTTCTCCATAACTCCATAAATACCATGAATATTTAACACATCCCAATCCTGATTATCTTGTTCAAATATTGCATAAATCTTAGTACCAAGATTGAGCTTCTTGGGACGATTTGTAGCATAATAAGGTCCTTTACAAATAAAACATTTAAAATTTTTAGGGACCTTATTATTTCTCTTTTTAAGTAAGAATTGAGGAGGATTTCTAGAAAATTTCCAACTTTGGAAAGGAACAATTCTATAAATTTTCTTTTGTGGCCATTTCTACCATGCTTGCTCCTTTTAAATATATATTCTCATTCAAATCTAGAATCTTTACTAAAACATGTGGAACATTTCTTACATTTACATTTACTTCCATAAGTTTTCCTCTTAAACTACTTTAACTTGTTAAAATCTTTCAACTGGTTGATTGGAGGAAAATCACAAAATTCTTTTAGATTACAAGTGTAGTTATATTCATCAACATTATTCTGTAATGCACCTAACAAGCATTGTTTCTCCAATTTATAACCAATCAAGGATTTAAGTTCTATAAATGTATACTGGGCTATTGTTTTACCTTTCTTTCTGATAATATAGTCTTCATCCCATTGACCCAAACCACAAGGAAAAGAATTCAAATAATATTCTTTTGTTGTAACATCTTTAGTTTATCATCAATGATCATATAGTGTTCAAATGCAAGATTGTACTCATGAAACTTACCTAAATTCTTAAACTTCATTGTTTGCAACATTTTTTTGCCTCTGTAGCCTAGTTTTTCTACCACCATAGAATAAATCAATAAAAAAAAATTAAACTATTCAAATCCAACTACAAATATATCATTTTTTCCTAGGTCAATCTATTTAATAATTGCTTCATCTGCACTAATCTATGTAGTTGGGCCATTATTTGGTAGATTATTCCACCAGTGTCTCAGTTTCGCATTTAGAAGTCTTATTGCATATAACATCTTTGTTGTTTCTGTCCATTGAATAATTCTATCAAAGAAATTTTCTAAAGTATCTTCCCATGTGTAGATTGTATCATATGGGTCAACTATTTTATCAATTTTGAGAATGTAACATGTTGCATATGGTCTTAATTTCTTAGGATTTGCATTTTCTATTACTACATCTTTCATCTCAACATCAAATTCAAATTCAAATTTATTAATAGATTCCCAAGGTCTTGTCTCTTGCAGTTACTTATAATTAGAAAAATCTAGTTCTAGCTCATCAAAATTATGTACAAAATCAACAAGAAAATCACAATTATTAGAATCAACTATTAACTCGGCTAAATATTTTTCAAATTGTTCATCTTCAGATTCTTTATTTTCAAAACCAAGTTCATCCATGTAAATTGGTTTTGTATTTTCAATAACAACATTGAGTTCCTGAAGCCAATCTCTTTCATGCTCTTGGGCTGGTAAACTATGTTATTTTTCTTTTGGAATTATTATGGTAGGAGCTTTAGTGGATGTGAAGGGGAAGGTTGTAATTTCCTCTCTTTCATCATAGAACAAACTTTTCCTTCTCTGTACTATAAGCTTTTTTTTATTAGTTGGTGCAATTGTTACCTTTTCTTTTTGCTTCTTTTGGCTATCTTCTTCTGAAGAGCTATCTTGGTCAGTTTGAGATCTTCTAATCTTTTTAGTTACTAGCTTGATTTTTTCTAGCTTCTTAGACACAACATCTATCAAAGCTTTAATATTATCAACATCGTTTTTTCGTATTATTTTCCAGATTATGCTTACTTTTATAGATCTGTGTGAGATAAATTTCTTGCCTGGTTTGAGTTGTCATTGTTTGTGCAAATTGTTATATTGGGTGATCCCACAATAATGGGTTGCACTTTTTTGGCTAAACTTGACATTGAAATCAACATTTTTCACCAGATCTTCATTTTCTCACACCTATAGCAACTAAACCATTAAGAATTCGAAGATGGAGCAAACTAGTGATTTGTGAGATTTTGTGTGTAGATTATAATTATATTTAAAAAAAATAAAAAATAAATTGTGAATCCTTTTATGTAATTTTTAGTAACTTATTTTTTTGTACTAAACAACATTTTAAAAAAGTGATTTTTATTGTGTAGCACATAATTTTTTTTATAGAAAGGATACAATTCTAATTTTTTAAATTTAGATTTATCACACCAATATCTAGGGCATGGATTTTTTTGTAATTTTTTGTTGCATATTTTTCTTAATTGATTTACTAATTTGGAGTAATTATAATTTGGACAAAGGTGTATTGTGTACCGCATAAATTTTTTGTATGCATTTCAATTAACTTATTCTTTTTTGTTGGAATAAGGACATCAATACCTAAGGGACGTGTATTTTTTTAAAAAAATCTCTATTTTCCTATTTTTTCATATGTGAAACAAAGACCTTGATGTTCATTGAAAAACCTACATTCACAAGAAATAAAAAATAAATATAATAATCAAATTAAATATTGTTTAAAATTATACTTTTTGGGAAACTTATAATAAGAGCTACATACTTACAAAGCATAAATTTTAAATGAATTCATTTGATCCCCCAAAGGTAAATCAAAAGTGTTTTTTTATCAGTATTTTGATAGTGTAGAGGAGACTCCATTATAGGTATGGTTTAAAACTAGCAAGGTTTGATCTAAGGGGATTTGATCAAACCCTCGTTAATTAAAATCCTTTAAATGGAACCTTTCTAGGCTTAAATCATTATATTTTATAAAAATATGTGATTTCAGACAAAAAATAGGATGTCCTAGAAAGTGTAACCCATTATTGTAGCAATGTCATTGTACATTTCTTAACTAGTAACTTAAACCAAAAGTTTCATTCAATAGAGAAGAATGTTTTTCTATATTGCAAACTGAAGAATCCATCTTTAACCGTAGTTGATTAACAAATGTTAATCTCTCATGACTTATATTAACTGTTGATATGTGGTGACTAATAATATTGTACCCTCATAACGTATCCTCGTTAATGTTCTAATTTTTTTCCCCGTTAACATGTCAAGGTTTTCCCGCTAACACGTCAAATGAAAAAATGACTTTGTAAAACCCTAATTCTAAAAGCTTCCAAAAATCTTGTTATAAGCGGTTGGGATGTAAGTTGTGGTGTGTGTAATTTGTGAGATTGTATTGTTTTGCACTAGATAATAAAATCATTGGGTGGCTAAGTTTTTGTGGATGTAGCCCATATTAGGTGAACCATGTTAAATTTTTGTGTTGATCTCATTTGTGTTATTCTTCATTGTTATTTATGGGTTATTTAATCTACATATAATTGTTAATGTTTATTGCTTTGATCAACTTGAATCCTAACATTAACATTATTTACGAAATTTATAATATCCACAACCATATCATCTAAATTATCTTGCACATAAATCATCCATTGGGCCAACCAATTTCTTTTGGCCTCATAATTCTTTTTATTTTCCCTAAGTTCTACATAAAGTCTAGCTTCATATATTCCCCATAAATTCTTGTTAGAATTAATTGCAATTAAAGTTTCTAGGCTTGGCCATTTGCTGGTTTATACCCAACAACTTCTTTATCTAGCCCTTTACCATCTAACTTATACTTATTTCTTTTTGCAGTGCCTGCTCTTGGGAGATGTTATGTTAACATACAACTCTTGTCTCATGTTACCTTTGTTATCTTAATCCATTTTCCTTTACTATCTTGTTCATCTTCTTTAGGAGTTAAAGCTAGTTTCTGACTGACCTATCTTGCTAATTTTTCCATTAATTCAGGATTACTACTAAGGTCAGATAGTGCAACTAAAGAAGATCTAGAGGGATATGGATTTACAGATGGTTGGTGTCTGAATGAGAGATGGGTGGAAGACCCTATGGCTTCTTCAGGGTCATAGTCTACATATGAATTATGGTCAAAACTTGGAAAATTTTTGGACAAAGAATATGATCTAGATGATGAGGAAAAACTAGGTCTACCATTGGGTGTTTCCAAGGGTTGCTCAAGTAAAGTTTCTTCTAGGATAGACTTAAGATCTATGCTTGAAACTCTTTGGCTTTGAATTCTTGGTTTATCAGAAGAAAAAAAACTCCTAGAAGGTGTTGGTAACTCTTGGAACCTGGGTTGAGATTGATGAATAATTTTTTCAATTACTGGAAATACTATATCAAACCCAATATGATCTATATTCCTACCATATTCTAAAACATTAGAGTTTCCTTCTAGATAACTTACCCTGGTTGGAAAATTTGAAGGTCAAAATACTGTGTTTAATAGTCTATAGATACATCATCCACCTACAATTGCATACATAGACTCGGGCTGAAGGACAACACCCTTAACATGTAACAACAAAAAATCAAACTGTATATACTTGTCATCTAAGCTAGTAGTGAAATTAGTTCTATCAAGCATCATCCTCACTCTACCACACTTGCATTTCACCTGCACAAAATCCTTTCATTAAAATATTGAAAACCCCCATTTTTATAAAGATAATAAACAAAGAAGAAAGAAAACCAAGGATTGACTCTTTCATTAGTAAAATCAAAGACTTCGTTAAAGTTAAGAACAAAAATTACTATCCAACTTATCTCCAAGATAGCCTTCACATCTAATTTGATATAGACTAGGAAGCTACAAAGGAAGGTATGAAACCATACAATCAATTAAATAATATAAATATGCTAAACAAAATATCGAAATGACGTGTATACCTCATAGAATATTGTGAGAAGTGGTTTTCCCTAGGCATTCATAAGAATAATGTGGTTGGAAGTGATGACATACACGTACATTCTCCTTAGAATTAATGATGGTGAAGCCCTTAATAGAAGTTATAAAATTTTATAAAGAAAAATATATATTTTTTAGAATTGAATCAATCAAAGATTTCAAATGTTATGAAATCAAACATAAAATTAAAATTTTCTTTCTATAGAGAAATCATACAAGATTTACACAAAAAACCATACGAATCCATTAATCAATTTTACCATTTTTTTCTCAAGGAAAAAAAGTTTAATGGCCATTTTGATCATACACACAATCCTTAAAAATGGATTAATTAGCATAAGAAAATCTATGATATCTCCTTGTAATTTCTTTATTTTTTAATAATTGAATGAACTATGTCTATGTGATTTAGTTAAAAAATCATATGTTATCTAAATGTAATTTTCTCATTATGTAATGATTGAATGAATAATCTATATGGTCAAAATAATCTAATCACTCTCTTATACTTGTAAAGAAATTATAGTTGTAATATGCTCCTATTATATACTCCTCTAGGTTCCCAACATGATAAATAGAAGAAAATATAATATTGTTTATTACTATAACACATTTTTTCAAGATGACACGAGCCTAATAATAATGTTTATTTAATATTTTTTTAATTGTTTAATCTAAACACATTTAAGACATGCACATAGAATTAAACAATCTTGAATTCACCAACAACATATCTATTTACAAACTTTTTTCCCAGGCCATGCATGCAATTTTAATTTTTTTATGTACTTCCATTCCAAAGAAAATATTTTTTTTATGTTCACTAGAAATATTAAGACTGATAACATATAGATTGGGGTATCTAATAAAATTTCTTTAATGTGTTGTTATTTCCCCTACCATCATAAGTCATCTCCCTTTTCAAGAGGAGTTTTTCCTTTGAATAGTTTATATGATTTTGTCCCATAAAGAGTTTTTTGAGGCATCAATAAATAGGGGGATGGCCAAGTATTTATAAGGGAGGGCTTCAAAATTGTAATCTAAAAGCATAGTCATTTTTTCCTAAACCTTTTTAAGAGTATTGAAAAAGAATATTTTAGATTTATCAATATTAATAATTTGACCAAAAGATAAGCTATAATTTAAAATACCTTTTTTATGGCTTTGGCTACATTGAGGCTTGAGTTGTATAAAATGGTGTCATCGTTGAAAAGGGAGTGATTTATTAGAATCCTAGAAATGGATATCCCTAGAAAATTATTATTTCTTCTTCCTGTTATGGTTTTTCTACTTAATGTTTTTACCATTGGAATAATTAATAAAGGGGAGAATGGATATCTGATTCTATTGAATTGGTTTGACTTAAATAAATTAGTTAAGATTCCATACTAAGCATATTAATGATAAGTATAACTTTGTGTGAGAGATGGTAGATAATAGTAAGGTCTTGCTATAGGAGCTTGACATTTAAGGAAAATGTTGCAAATTCCCTCACAAAGCTTGTGACCACAAATAAGTTCTCTTTATGTGGGAAGGTCATGGGTATTGGATCTTGTACTTAATTCATTCTTGTTTCCTATAGATGCATTTGTGATGCATAATGTCAAGTGACATAATGAAATGGCCTCACTGGTTCGTTAAGTAGAAAACACCATAAAAAATGATATTGAATGAAATACACAATTGTATTATTTAAATTACTATAAGGAAGATAATTAGAAATCATCTCTCTCAAGTATTCATATTCAATCTACATTACTTTCATTGAACATTCTAGTTACAAATGAATATAGATAATAAATTAGTATATTCTTTTACAATTTGAAACTTAAGTAATACCACAATTCTATATATATATATATATATATATATATATATATATATATATATATATATATATATATATATATATATATATATTATATATTCAACGCTGCTTTGAGGACATGATGTACACTGCTAATAATAATAGTAAAAACTATTAGAGATCAATAGTGTTGTCTTTGATAGACCAAGTTTTTGGTATCTCAACTCTAAGAGGGAGAGCATCACCCAATTACTTTTCCTCCAACCATAGACCAATAGTCCCTCACACAACTTCCTATAGGAAGTGGCCCTACCCTTCATGAGAGTAGTAGATATAGAAGAATTTGTAGATCACCATGCCATATGAGAACATGTATTGTGTACTAATATAAATAATTCATCACACCATTCTAGATACTCTCTAGCTAAGTATGATATATTTGATTAATTTGAAGCTTTAGTCACAATGAACCAACAATGCAAGCAATGATTTTGCATTAATTTGGCCAAATATTTATAAATGAATAAACATGTTTCATAATAGAATACATGTGTCCTATGTTCACATAGGGTAAGTGCACCAAGATGGTCGCACTTTTGTGGCCAAACAAGAAAAAAACAAGACATAACGCATTCTCGTTATAACGTGTTTGCGTTATGTCTTTTTAAAAGAAAAAAAAAAAAGCGAATCCAAATATCATTTCTCATTTCGTTTTTTCTGTGTTTTAGCTCCGCCCGCGGCCAAAACCCCTGTTATATGCGTTCTCGTTCTTGGAGAGGTGATTTCTTCAAAATTCATCAACAACAATTGGATTTCTTCACAAATATGGCGCCACGACGACAAAGAGATGCAAGAGGTAAGTATTGTTTGGTATTTGTTTTGAATTTGTTAGTTTTAAAATGATTTTGTTTGTTTTAGTTTAGAAATGAATGTTTTTTTTTTAATTTGTAGGAAATCCTTAACAAGAGGAGGAAAATCCTCAACCAAATCAGCCTCAACAACAAAATCAACCTCCCCCACCATTCTCTCAATACCCTCCTGGCACTCAAGAAAATTTGAGGAGTGAAATTGAAAACAATAGAAAAGAAGTTGAGGATCTTATTAGTAGGTTGAGTGATCAAAATTCTTCAACCACAGAAAGAATACATCTAGCAGATTCATTGAAGGATTTGTTAAGAAATGTAAATGCAATTACCCAAAAAATATATGGATGGAAAAATAGGAGGCAAACATCGAGGGCATATTATGCAGACAAATTATCATATAAACAAGTAAAAGATTTAAAGATTACTAAAGGTGATTTGTGCTCTCTATTCACTGACCCTAGAACAAATCAAAATCTCACCCTCAATGCAAAGAGGTTTCCTATTCATTGGTGCCACCACCAAGAGATTAGGAACCATTTTTATGATAGATGGTATATGGTCTTTGATTACCCACCGTGCAATAATTGTGAAGTCCCCCAATATTTTCTTAGGAAATTATATTGTGAGTTTGTATTGAACCAAATCCTGAATTATTTTGATATGAGGGAGTTTTAGGAGAGGTGGGGGGTCAGCTTAGGATAGGCCCGATGCAATGATTCCACACGACAAAGGGAGCATCTAATTCCTCTCACTCAGGCCGCCCACAGATTGCATGCCCGCATGAGAGTGGCCGGATGCAGGAGAGACTTTGCAAGCAATCACATCTCTGACTGGAGTGTCATCCACCACACCAGCCCCATTGTACAGCGCAATCTAGGGGAGTCTTCAGGTGGTGGCCTTCGAGGCCATGTGTGTCGATCTTGCAGAGCCACTTGTTCGTATGACCCTACCGGCCCTCAGGAGGGTGCTACACAGGATCCATATACTTCTACGCAGCCTGATCCGTATGCATCTACGGGATGGAGAGGGCAGCTGACATTCTACATGATGCGGTGGCTGACAGTCATAAAAATTCAACATACCCGCTGAATTTAGTTTATTAAATTTCGACAGGAAATGCAAGATTAACTAATTTAGTTTTATTATTTTATTAAAATTCGCAGGTCACGCTAATAACTCGGCACAACTGACCCACGGAGTTTAGCAAAGACACCTATCGCTGGGTATGTAAAGTTAGTAAACAATTATAAATTTATTACATGTGTTAATAGCATTGTTTTTACGAATGGCATTTTTACTATGCATTTCGGATGTTGTCGCAGTTGTTGGAGGTTTCAAGCAAACACCTCCGAGTGCAAGTAGATTTGCTCAAACTTTCACTAAGGTAATATAGAATAAAGAGCACTTAAAGTTAATGAATTCTAAGTTTAATCTAGATTTGTGTATATATAGTCATAAGAGTATATGGGTTCACTAGGTTATTATTTGAAATCTTTTAAGAATTGTCCTACCATGATTGTTTGTCTTAGAATTCCTACACTAGCAAGCTATATATAATAAAAATTTAACATGGAACTGACAAAGGTAGAGCTACATTCTACTCCATCCTATATAATTTTTTGTTATGTCAACGTAACCAAGAATAATACTATGGATGTCCTACATGATGTCAATGTAACCAAAAATAAAACTTCTATCCTCGACCCTATCTATCAGCCAAGACTCCTTCAATATCTCCTAGATGCTTGGAGATGCTTAAGACTAGGTCAAAATACCCTATATTTTCTTCATTTGTTGCATAGCTCATCAAGTTTCCCTATATGTTCTCTAACTAATCACGATTGCATGGAAAGAAGTTATAAGTACTCATTAAACTCTCAACTATTGGAGCATCCTCAAACTTTCCCATAGGACATGGAAAATGCTTAGAAATGATTAAATTCCCTAATAGGGTGTGGGAGATCTTTTAGGAAAACATTTGACACTAATTTGATCCATTGAATTCTTCTTCATTCTTATATATTCCTCAAATATACTTTGCAATACCCCTATCATACCTTAAATCTACCACATCTCATGTCCTTTGTTAGCTAGCATGTAGGTGATATAGTATGGTCCATGCATTTTATGTCTTCTTTTTTTTCATTTTTCTATACACTCTCTTTTATCTCACTACTAGGTCCTCACATAAAAAAGAAAAAGAAAAACATTACTTTTTCTCATCTAAGGCCCCTAAGGTTTTAAACCCTTAGATGCAAGGATTCAAAGCACATCAACCGTGGTACAAAATGACTAAATCCCAAAGACTCCATATGTAGCAATGAAAGAGTTTGGAAAGGTAGAGAGAGCTAATCGGGTGACTTAGGAGAAACTTCTGCCTTTCAAAAACAAAGCCAATTAGGTCAAGTGCGACATGTGGATAACATTTGGTATGGAAGAGGAAGAAAGATTACGACCAGAACTCGAGGCCCAACGGCTACCGATTTCGATATTCAACCATGAGAGTAGAAGAGAGATTTTGCTATCATGTATCAAAACATTAAGCATGCATTCTTCCAAACCCAATGGATAAGGAGATGATTACTTTTCTTCATTTTCATTTGCATAAACTTCATATCACGCAAGGTAAACCCCATGAAGACCAAGGATGTCCAATTTTATGTGGAGGTAATGGATGTGGTCCAAACTTTTAGAGGGCAAAGAAGTTCACCGTATGATCTTGATGAATGATAGAAGAGGGGTTGGTCGACAAACCAGGGCACCTAGTCTATAGGGACCCCTTATAGGTTAGATTATGGAAGCAAAGCACCAAGGAGGTCTCATGCGAAAAAGGCCTAGAGCGGTGTACATACAAGGAAAAGCCCCGCCCGCTCGCCTCTTCTCTGGTTTGAACCCTCCTTTGAACCCTCTACCTCAATATATCCACCTCTTGTAGATGTTTCCACCTCCATGCTCTGTGATTTTTGACTCTCCTTGGTTTCTTTGGTCATTGCCTCTACCTTGGTAGCCACCACGCTGTCCTCTTTGATCTCTTTGATCTCTACCTTGGCCTCTACCCTTAGAAGTCTGATCTTGCTTCCTCTTACTCCTCTCTTCAATCTTTAATGCCAATTGATAACATTGGTGCATTGTTTTGGGGCTTAAGAGAACCATCTCCTCTTGAATGTTCCACTTCAAACCATTGAGATACCTTGCCACCTTGATACTTTCATCCTCCCAGGACATTGGACCTCATGCAAAGTCTTTGAAACTCCTCAAGATGGGCAAACCTCACATCCCCATCTCTTTGCCTCAAACTCGCCTCTTAAGTGCAACCGAATTTCATAGTCTTTAGGTAGGTATGTTTTCACCTTGGCAACCATTCCCTTCCAAGTAGAGATAGGTCGCTTTTGCCTTCCTTTCTCCCTCTCTATCTCAATGAATTCCCCACCGTTAAGGCGTAACCTCTTAGTCTTGATTTATCCACCTTTACCTTTTGTGCTTTAGTGACTCCATCACACTCAAAAATGGTTTTCCATTCCCTCTATCCAATCCATAACTAAATCAGCCTCCATCTTTCCACTAAACAGTGGTACTCCTTCAAGTGCTTTTCCACTCAAAGCCTTCAATGCTTTCAAGAAGGGATCCTCCTTCAATATAGGGTCAGGTTCAGGGATTCTATTCTCCTCTACAACCTCTTCTTCTTTTTCTATTATTCTATCAAACCGCATAACATTCAGTGCTTGCTCAAGTTGGTCTAACTTCTCTCTCAATACCCTATTGTCTTCCTCTGTTTCTTCAACCCTCTTGGCCAACTCAACATTTTTCACCATGATGCTAGAACCACTAGACTATGTCTCTGACATATAAGATCAATCCCAAATATTTTGCTTGCTCTGATACCAATCTGATAGGGAGAGGGGTTGGAGGAATCAATCATTGATTCCTACTCTAGGCATTTCCTTGTAAGACCTCCTTGGTGCTTTGCTTCACCAATCTAACCTATAGGTCCCTACTCATGACTAGGTGCCCCTTGTTTGTCTAACCAACCCCTCTTCTATCACAAACTCCAACCACCAAGTCCACCTTGGTTCATTGCCACAACTCTTCTTTAGCCTTTACACTATACTAAAGACCAATCTTCCTCAACACTCCTTCAACTCTTGCAGGGGTAGTGATAAGTCTTAAAAGGCTTCAAACTATCCTCCAAATGTGTTTGAACAACCTCCAAGACTTCAACTTCCCATTGCTCTCACCAATCCTTTAGCTAGGGTTTGAAAGGCTAGTAGCCCTTGAGCCCCTATTAGGTCTCCTTCACCTACAAAATAGGTTAGAACTCACAAATCTCAAAAGGAATTCCCACTCTTTTTCCAAGGTTCTTGGTTCACATGGAAAGCACTCAAATATTCTTGAGGTCTCAGCCTTCCACTGTCCATACAAAGCTCAAACATGAAATGGAGCAAAAACTAGGGTTTTAAGCCTTCCCTTGACAGTTAGCAAACTTCCAATTTTTTTACACACCAAATGGATATATGGAGCCTCTCCTTCATGTAGTAACAAGGTAACACACCAACCTACCTCCTCCAAGAATAAAATCCTCAATGGCTCAGCATCCCTGCAAGATTTGTGACCTGCACAACAAGTTTTTCCTAGCCGGACCTGCACTGGCTCACCTAGGGCATCACTTTGCTAACAACTCCTGCACTCAAACAAAACCTACCAACTAACATATGTACAAGCATGGTGTCTAGGAACTATTTCCAAAAGGCCGTATAGTTTTTACAGTGGAAAAGTGCTCTAGCACCCCATTTACTCAACACTGCCTGTTTTAGGCCAGCAAGCACAAAGAAACCAAAATATTTACAAAGAGACAAGAAAATAATTGAAAGAAATATCTAAAGGCTACAAAAAAATTGTACTAGATTTATTCTACATCCTACACACAACACAGAACCAGATTTAATCCATTATAACCTTCTTTCAGACCAGAAAACAAAAAATTTCACTCAAAAAATTGTTTTCCTTTAATTTCCAACAAAACAATCCATACAAATGTACTTTCAACCTTGCACAAAGGTCGAGGAAACCTTTAAATATTCTTTCCCAATAGTTATTTTTCCAATGGGCCCTTCTTGGCCGCTCAAACACAAAAGGAGCATGTTTTTGCAAAAATTGTCAATAATTGCAAAAACCTCCATTCCTAAACTTTGGACTAGAACCTTTTTGTTTCTCACCCACGGTCAACATGACCTTATTAGAAAACATCATTCCAACCACAAAAATTCCTAAAGGCATACATCTAAGTCATAAACTCATTCTATACTTCCACATTTTGCCTAGTGCTCTCTCTATTGCTTCCTAGGTGCTCCTGCACCAATGAAATTAAGGAAGAACAAGAGAGGAATAGGAAAAATAAAATCAATACATAGTTTCAAGGATTTTTCAAGTGAGTAAGAGAGTTATGGGAGCATCCTCATCTAAAATATTTTGAACTAGAGTTTTATATACCATTTAGAGAGCTTGGTTTTCATGGAGTTCCTTTCAAATCCTCT